>VUQH01015774.1:20557-30742 GCA_015106775.1 Etroplus canarensis | reverse complement strand
AGCAGGGATGGGAACTTTTCAATTCATGCGAACTGACAAGTCGAACAGCAGGGAGATCTTAAAAACCCAGGCGGCTGTTTGGACTGCTAGAGTACTGGGTTAAGAATCGTTATTTCTAGTCATTGTTTTACTGTTTGCTCATGTTGGACTTGCGGATGCTGCCGACTGAGACTTTTTGTAATTCCCATCCCTTGTTCGCAGAGACAAATGCTCCAGTTGTGCGTAATTTCTCTGGGAAACTGATTTAAATTTCCTGATCAACACAGCACAGCAAACAGACAGAAGCTATCCTACAGCTTAAGAACAGATCAGTCTGCAGTATCCATGTTAACACTTTAATCATGAACATTAGCAAGAAGGTCAGTCAGCAGGGAAACAAGAACTGAAAAGTCACAACTCTTCCAGGTGAAACAAAATAGATATCATATCAGCTTTATGAAAACTCCTAAAAAGTCTAATCACACCACGGGGAGTGATGCAATTACGCATTTTGTCTCACCTGCAAGGGCTGCAGATACTGCCCACTCATCCCACCCCGCCCCAAACGCCCATCTAAATCAGACAGTGTGTGTGAGAGAGCAATGGGAAGGTCAGAACCTACCAAGACTGCTAGCAGGAGTCATGCACAAGACTGACCCTGTCGTGTTCATGCAGAGAAAGACAGAGAGAGAGAGAGAGAGAGAGAGGGAGGAGGGAGACAGAGGGAGAGAGAGAGAAAGAGGAGGAAATAAATGGGTTAATCAAGAGGAAGGAGAACAACAAGGTTAGACAAGACAAAAAAGCTCCAAGAATTCCCTTAGCTTAGTTACTACTGTTACCAGGGCACTCTTAGCTGATTATGAATCAGTTTATGGAAGCAAGCAGAGGTATTCACTTTCTGAGTTTTTGAGTTTATTTATGAGTTAGAATAATATTTATATGCAGCTGCAGCAAAGTTAAAGTGGCCAAGTTTAGCAAAGTGGAAATGTAATGAATGAAAATCATTCACAAATTAACGCTTATGATTATACAGTATACACATTTTTTCAGTTAAAATATTCCTGTTCTTCCATTTTCAATGAGTTTTTCCTGAGGTCAGAGGGTATTGATTTTTTTCACAAACTGTAGAGCAGGCACAAATTTGTGATTTCAGGCTGCATAATAAATAAAATATACTTGACCATGCTGATGTCTTAGGTTAAGCCTTTTAGAAAGTTGCAGGTTTCTCATTTTGTAATTGTTCTTTTTGCACCGTAATAGCTGTGCATGAGAATACTGTAATATATGTTATATGAATGAACTGGGGAAAATAAGCAAAATAAGATGTTTTAGTTAAAATAGCAAGAATAGAACTGAAGAGGTGAGCCAAACAGCAGCATCATGCAGTGCACAGGATTCCATCCAGATCTGGATTAGATGGAGATAGGTGGGGTTTTTATTGCATACAGACAAGCATACATCACAAATACTACAGTCAAATATCTCCAGAGATTTTTTAAATTTAAACTTTGAAGGAACCCCACTTATCTGAAATTTAACAGGTTAGTAAAAACATGACTGTGAGCCAGGCTACGTCCCCACACACAGATACAGAGGGAGGGATGGATGAAGGACCATTAGGTATCTCACACCAATAGAAAAAAAAAGATCAGGCAGGTAGCAAGAAGAGCAGGGGATATGGGTCCTATCCTCGTGAGTCATGAGTGCGGCTACTGGCTACCGTATTAGCTGTAGTTAACTCATTTAGTGGTTGACTTGAGGGCCCTTACGCTACTGCTACTTTTTGTGTGAGGAGCACAGTGAAAGTGTTTAGTTGGAAAGGAAGAAGACCTGAATTAATTTGGCAACACTGGAATAAATTACCTTGAAAATAACAATAGTCATCCTAATTTGTATACAATGCTTACATTTCTGTCTTTTATTACTTTGTCAGATCTTAAACAACATTTGTGTTGGAACAATTGGGCTTGTTTTACTGCTTTGTATGCTTAGGGATTAGACTGGCAGGTGTATTATATTGAGGTGGTAATATATGATAGCTTTTATTGCTCTGATCAAAGCCTGCACTGCCCTTCCACCTGGCAGCAATTATGTGTTTATATTAGCAGGCGCTGGATCAAAGTTTAGGGATGGCACGGTGAATAATGAAAACAAACCATCACAGCGGAGCTCTCTATGAGTATCACTCAAATTAATCCATGCCAAAAGAAGAAAATTAGGCTAAACAGATGTAAACGGTCATGTGAGAATCTCTCTTTCCGCATGTGAAACACTGTGTCTGTGTCTGCGTGCATGCTCTGCATACCTATGAGTGCTTCAGTCTGCGTCTGCGTGCCGTGTCTGTATCTTACCTGTGGGAAAGAAAGCGGGCTGCTGGAGCTGTGCATTGGCCAGCGCCTGCTGGTAGTGCAAAACACTGGGGTTGAACAGGGAGCTCGCTCCATTGCTCTTCTCAAGTGCTGGTCTCTTTGGTAGGGGCTGGAGGACGCCGTGGGGGAACGCCTATCCACCAAGAACACACACACACACACACACACACACACACACACACAACAGGAGCACAGTAGATTTGAACTGTATACTCACACACGTCGACACTATTATTTCCTAAATCTGGTATTTGTCTATGCACAGCACAACAAGGCAAAAATGGAAACTTGTTGTAACTATCACAAGGACAATGAGAAACTACACCATAGCAAGGCAATCATCAACAACACATTAAAGAAATTAGTGTGATAGCTGGAGTTACTTTAACATTACGTTGTAGTAGTTCAGTTAATAAATGTACAATACAATCTAGAATTGCCACTGGTGATCATAAATGATAAGTATTTATACATTAAAGTGTCTTACAGGGTTTCACAAAAACAAAAGAGCCAAATTAAATTTTGTGAGTGGCTACAGTACAATTAAAGAAGCTACATGCAAAGCAAAAGGTGAAAGGTCAAAGTACCAGGTCTACAGTTGCCTCGAGGGGTCGCTTCATTGCTTTGGCAGTCGACTGAGTCTTTAATTAGCAGGCAGCGAGCACATGATGGCAGTGGGCCAATGGGATTCAAGCGTATTAACATACAGGTAACAGCAAGCAGAGGTGCGTCATGGGGGACAGCATTGCATTGTGGATAGGTGAGAAGGAAAAAAACAAAAACAAAAATAATCTGAATGCAAGTATACCACATACAAAACAATAGGCATGCACATAAACAAAAAATTTGTTTTGTTTACTTTAAAGAAACATTGCTACTTTTTGAATTAGTACAAAAGCCAAAAGAGCATCTACATTAACCTGTGGTTAAAAAAGCAAGATTCTACAATGTACTCCAAAGCTACTGGGAAAGCATTTAGTAATTTCAACTACTTCTCAACAGGTTTTTGAAACAGCTACGCAAGAACAGAGAGTAGTAGGCTAAACACAACTGACTCAGACCATGAATACTGATCTGACACTTTATGTGAGATCTGCACAGATGTTCTTTTCAGTCTTCAAAGTATGAAACTACAGACCTACACACACGATCGTTACAGTGCTCCCGGAGAAAACTAACCTATTTCAGGTGGTTTGGGGCTGCGAAATCTTAAAACAGCAGATTGGGATGTGAGTGAGGTATAAAGAGCCTGCCCTCACAACCAGCAGAAAGAACTGGAAGAATTTGTGAAGGGAAATTGACAAACTAAAGATTAGGACAATTTCTCTGTAGTGTTGTCAATTCACATCTAGCGACACATCCTTAATCTAAATCTGCATTGTGAGGGCGTGTGGCTTGTTAGTGTGATCGATGAACTTGGGGAGGTGAGGCAAAGTTATAGTTTAATAACATAATGTGGAGCTCTGTTTATTCATAAGTTCCTCTGGAATACATCAAAAACATCAGAGCAACTAGCATTAAATGGTTAGATTAATTTGAAGCTAAATTAAAAAAGCAAAAATAAGTCATTTTACATCAAATTATTGTTCTTGCCATTTTATTAACAACATCCTTATAGTTGATGTCACTGCTGAGAGGAAAATAAAAGATGACATGAGTGTGATGAACACAGCATTTAATGGGTCCATGCACAAGCCTATGCTTCAAGTATGTGGATTTTCTAGTAGTATGTAAAAGTATATCTATCCAGTTAAATAGAAACAATGCACTGCCGATGCACTGCAGTATTAAACACTGGTTAGTTAAAATGAAAGATGCTCTATTAAAGTGACATGAAAAGCAAAGATGAGTGCATTCGCCTTTGTAATGAGGAAGAAGATCACAGCGTGGCAGGCAACACATAATGTGGCACAGTAAAACAACATAATCTCAGTAAGAGGATCTTTTTACTGTAACTGTATCAGTTAATGTGTAACCTTATCTACAGTGCGCTTTATCTTATTTGCTTTAGATTTTAAAAAAGTGAATTATGGATAATGGTATTACCAATTCACAGCAGTGCAGCAAAACAGGTTTTATGGGTCTCTGCTTCAATAAAAGGCCTAAAAGAAAATTGGATTAAAGGTGCTGACTAAACAACTCGTTGTCCTAAGGTTAGTCCTCTTCACCTCTAGGACAGAGTGTGACTGCACAAGGTAATTTGAGAATTAGGTCATAAAGTTAATGAACTAGGGAGGGAGACAGCAAAGAATTGTGGAGACAAGACACTAGCAACATAAACTAAATCTTTTTTGACAAAACACTGTGTTCCTGATGTGGAAGTTACTAAAGAGCTAAAGCACTTGCTGTACCTTTAAGAAAACAGCACTGTCAGGTCAACATCAGGTTATAGCGCCTTCGGGTCTCAGGGTCTCTTTTTTATTTATGCATGCTTCTATTTGTTGGTGTTTTCCTGCTTGCATGCAGCTGCTATGCGCACAAACTAACCTGCCTTATCATCCACACTGTGGACTCATGGAGGAAAAAGAGGGAGAGCAAGCAGCAATGGAGCCAGCCAATGAGAAGTATGTGCAACGCACGAAGCATGCCCATGCCATGGAGGGAAAAAAAGTCAGTCAGCATATTTGGTGCAGTGCAAGGTGTGCGAATGCGGTAGCCACAGGATCATTCAAAAGAAGCCACTCATAGGCTAGGAAAAGGCGGGGCACAGCCAAGACACAACGCCAAACTCTTCTCACGGTCTGTCAGCCTGACTTGATATCTGCCTGTCTACCTGTCTGTTCCTCAGTTTGTTGAGAGATTTTTTTTCTAAATAAAGGCAGAGGAGGGTAAACCCTTCCACCAGTGATGCTACATCCTCATCCATCCCAGATTCAATTTGCACTGATCTGCAGAGAACCGCACTTATCATTGAGAGCTGTGGGGTGGGATGAGGGGGTGAGCCAGGATATTGTCTTTGTATGAACCAAGGGCATTGGAAAATAAAAGAGGACTGCGGTGAGATAATAACAGATTGTTCTTGCGGCGTTATACTGATGTGTTTAGGTCTCACTAAACCCTTTTTATTGTATACAACGGCCACTCTTTGGGATGACTATTGTTGGTGAATTGTACACTGGAGTCGACTAGAATAAACCAGACAGAGGTGGGTATGTTTTGTGCAGTAATAAAGCAGTGCTCCACATATTATGTTACTGTAGGTGACATGGTCAGCAACACGTGTTTAGAACCTGTGTAAATCAATTTGATTTGTGTTTATGTTTTGCATTCAGAGGGCCTATTTGTTGTATGTATTCCAACTGGTATAAACTTTGCTCAGAATGGTCCCTGATCTGAAACAATATGTGCTTTATACAGAGGCAGGAAGCACAAGGCACAGCAGTTTTATTACCAGTTCCCCTCTGTTAATATACATTTTATTTCAGTGTGATATATACTATAATCTTCCAATAATCATTTATTTGATGCACACATGATATAAGGAATATTTAAAAGCCTTCCACCTTCTTATTGGAAAGTTCAAGGTATACTGTAAATAGGCGCTATAAAACAGCCCATCCAAACCTTACAAGCTCTTTCACTATAAACACCAAACAAGCAGAAACCTTGTGAAACTATGTTTGTGTCTTTCCTGCTCTACTGCTGTGAAGGCACGAGACACAGTAGGTGGGCTGTGCTCTCACCATGGCTGCAGCTGTGGCGGCAGCTTGTGCAGCCACAGCTGTCTGGTTGGCCTGGTGTTGGGCGGCCTTAATCTTGGCCTGCAGGTGGGCGGGGGGGTGGAAGTACTTGCACTTCTCACGAGAGCAACGACTCTTGATGTAGTCCATGCAGACGGTGACCGTGTTGTCGCTGGTGTCGATCATGGGGCTGTCGCTCGGGTGAGCAAAACGGCAGTCTGTCTCGCCGCGGGCGCAGTTGCCCCGCTGGAACTCGCGGCAAACCTGGGAGCGGGAGAGTCAGGCGGACGAGCACACACACAAGTAGACGCAAACACACAGACACACGTATGTATGCATGCACAAAGAGAAAGCAAATACACACAGAGATGAAACTGTGAATGTCTTGGCTTTCAGTACACGTCAGGAAACAAAATAAGGCAGAACTGCTGCTCTCATTGCATAAGCTTGATCCAATTCCATTTATATCTTGTCATCTTCTTACTACAGTCAGCCAAGTAGCAAGGTGACTCAGGCAGATGTCAAAATCTTGATGAGATTATTTTTTAAGTGTTCGACATTTTGGTGTCTGGCTGTTTTGACAACGAGAACCCTGAAACATGAGGGATTTTCCCTTCTAGAAAAGCTTCGGGTGCACCCAAAAGAGGCTTTAGTCACAGGAAAATCATCAGCATATTTTCAAACAGTGGGTTTCCTTTTCTGAAATGTTATGTATGTTTTTTGTTTATAAGATGGTCAAACATAAGAGAAAAATGCGTACAAGATAAAATAGACTCTTTGTCTTTACTGTCCATGCACTGATCATGTTTGCATGCACAGTCAGTGTCCAACAGAGTATTTATAGCCAGGCCAAAAGATCGTTGTTTTCACAATAGCTGTATAATAAAAGTGCAAGGAGCTGTGTGAGAAGCAACACAGCAGGTTAATAAATAATATATCCAATATACTGCATGGGAGGAAATTAGAACCACACTGCAAAATACAGTATAAACATTTGCCATGTAACAATAATTATAGGGGTCTCGATCTCTCCAAAAAAGATATTGATTATTAACAATTCTCCGAATCTTTGTCAGCAATATAGGATTTTTAAACAAAAGGAAAAAACCCAGTTCAAACCCTTGATTCTGCTGCATAATCTTTCTGGAAAATAAATTAATTAATAAAAAAAAAACATAAAAATGGCACAGAGTCTTTTTTGGGATTATAAATCAGTTTTGGACACAGTTTGAAAAGGGCTCAACAAAATGCGGCAAGACCGCAGTGATTGTGGAATCACTGAACCGGTCAGTGTTCAACTGTTCAGAGGCCTGGGTGTGATCACAGGGGGCTCTGCTTTTGACTTACACTCTGGGACTGAGACACACACATGGCACTCGCAAATTCACACGCAATACTTAAGCACACACGGACGTATGCACACACACATGTGTGAACACACATGATGGCTTTGTGGGGGAGTGTGTAAGTGTCTCAGAGGGATACTGTTTCATTAGAGGCTGCTTCATTCAGTTGCTAAGTGATAGCACTCTGCAGAAAAACACATACAGGCACACACCTACGCATCACCTCTAGGTCTTAGGGAGATTATTGTTTATCTTGATAAATATAGTGGGAAAAACTGCACTCTTTCACAATCGCCAAGCTATTCTCATTCAGCATTGTTTGCCAGGGGGCAGAAGGCTGAAGTTGCTGAAAGCATCCCAGTTGAGCCATGGCTGTCTAGCAAGTAGCAGTTTGTGCTCAGAAAATTCCAATTTTATCCTTTGCATTCATACTATAACACAATACAATTCCTTAACCTATGTTCAAGGACAATGGCTGATGTAAAGAACTATCATGTAAGCAGCATGATAGTGATGTTTAGATGAAAAACGGCCCACAGGTACTACTGCTAAAAGTTAATCCTGGTTATAAAACAGCTACTAAAGTTATAAATCTCATTAGGCTTTTCTAAATAAAAGAAACATGATGTGAGATTTAATTGTTTTGCTCCCACTTGACTTTTGCAGAGTCTGAATTGCTTATTTGGGTTTATTCCAAGGCAACTTCAAAGAGTATTTATTCATGTCATTTATTACTTGCCTAAGAAAGAAAATGCTAAAAACTTGCTTACCTTTTCAGGTCATTATCTAAGGCAATTTATACTACAAGTAGCTGCATTTAAGAAGCTAATTCAAAGAGGAAAGTTAAATTACCTTTAAAATTTGAAGGTGCATTTTGATGGTTCTTAGAATTTCTATATTGCTGTATTTTCTTTGTGGCAAACTCTTGTGGTAATTAAAAAAAGTAGGAGCATTTTATTTTAATTTTTAACAGTACAAAGAAAGTCTTTTGAGATAGTTCACATGGTTTTGAAAGTACAGCATCAAAATACTGCTACTCTGGAGCTATAAAGGACACTCATTTATTTGTGCCCATAATTACAGTGAGATGCTACGGTAATTACGCTTCACAGACTCAAAGAGCAATGCTATGCTATGATTAACTGCCATGCATGACAATTGTGATTGGGTGGGTCACCTCCAGCTTGTCAGTGCGCAGCAGTTTCTGGTTGGAGGAAGAGCCAGCGGTCACAGAGACAGGCGGGCTGCCGGGGACGATAACCGGGGTACTGGGCAGGATGTCTGTGGGCACCAGGCCCATGCTGTGGGACATGGGAGTCAGGTAGGGTGTGTAGCTTAAACCTGCGCTGGACCCCAGCCCCTGGCTGACTGGAAACGTCTGCTGCAGATGAAGAGAAAACTACAAGTTCATGACTGCTCTTTAAAATATGTGGTAGCTTAATTAACATAGTACAGACAGATTTTTTTTTAAAAATGGCAGAATGGGAAGATGATGGATGTAGGGACGTACAGGGTGAAGTGGAGAGTGAAAGGCAGAAAAAGAGTATAGAGATGAAAAAGAACGAGAGAAGTAAGGGGAAGGAGACACCAGAGACAAATGAACAGAGCGTGCAGCTGTGCAGAGATGAAGGGAGAATGTGGCAGGTAGAGAGAGAGAATGAGAGAGTTGGGGAAAGAGAGGGGGAAAAAATGGAGAGAGAGGAAAATGAAGGTGGAAACAAGAGAAGAGGTTGACTTTTTTAACATTATGTATCCCAGGAAGATTTTGCTGAGCATGCACGTTCTTTTTCAGTTACACCCAGGCTTACACTGATGCAGTTAAACACATTCACACCTGGCAGCTGCCCAGCGCAACCACAGTCCACTGCTGACTGGTGAGCAACTCCCAGAGGGCAGCTGGGGAGTTTTGTGCTTTGCACAAGGGCATTACACCAGCAGTGATAATAAGAACACCTCTATGATCTTACAAGCCTGAGATGTAATCTAAATCTGTTGACTCTGAGAGTTTACATAAAAATGTATATACTGAAAGGCTGAATAAGTGTGCTGCAAAAGAGTTGGCATATTTTCTTAATGAATCACGCTACTTTTCAGTTAAAGCTGGTGCATGAAGGGTATCTGCTGCCGAAATAATATCTTTTCACCAACTTTAATCAGGTAAATCAGTATGAAAACAAGCTGTATATTTTAAAAGGAACAAAGCCAAACATTTTACAGCCAAGTACAAAAATAGAGTTCATCGCTATTTTCTCTGAGAGCCAGTTAGTTCCCACAGCAGCAAAGTCACACTCACCACAGGTTGCATGGTGGTGCCGGGTATCATGAACTGCATCTGTTGAGCCAACATGGCGGCGGCTGTCTTTTGCTGGATCAGGTTATTTCGGCCGTTGATCTCCAACTGGGTCTTCAGGTGAGCGGGTGGGTGGAGGTATTTGCAGTTTTCTCGTGTGCAGCGGCCCTGAGCAGAAGTAAACCAGTGTGATGGAAGAGAGAGAGAGACAAACCAAGTCATTATTATCTGAAAACTTGAAGTCTCTCATCAACAGAATGAACTGAAAAGCAGCCAGTTTTTGTTGATAAATCTGACAATGACTAGGCTGTGTGTTTGCCTGAGGACATGGCAGATATGTGAGCACAGACTCCAAAACATCAGGTGCTTGAAGGCAGCATGCATATTCATACTCGCTCAGTGTGAAACATAAAATTGTAAGAAATTTGTGTGTTTGTCCTTTCGAGAAGAAACAATGTTATGGGAGATGTTTACCATTCAATTTGCTTTTTTTTTTTTTTTTTTTTTATTTCTGGGGGGTT
>VUQH01015774.1:2701-20537 GCA_015106775.1 Etroplus canarensis | reverse complement strand
TAACTCAGGGAGGTTAAAAGGTCGTAGTATTCATGGTAGATAAGAAAATGAGGAAGGCTATCTACAAAGGCTCTGCTTCTTGTTCAGATTCTAGAAACAGTTTGCAAGTTGGCCATCACGATTGAAATCTTTGGTGCATTTTGATGGACAGATTCTACCGTATTCTCTGTGGAAATGCAAATGCAGGGTTGGCAGGGTCAGGCTTACAGAAGCCCTGGTGGATGAAGGCAATTACACTGTCAACCCAGAGGCTAATGGCAAACACAATAATCCAATATGGATCTTCACTGCAATGCTTACTGCAAAGAGAGTGGGTGGAAGAGAGGAGAGAGGTCAGGAGGGAGTGACAAAGCGAATGGTAACGGGCAAAGAGACTGGAGTTGTGGGGAAGATGGTAAGTACAGGTGAAGAGAGGAGCAGTGGAAAAAGATGTGGGCAGAGTGCACCGATATGACTTAACACAGAGGTCAAAGGCCAAGAAGACAATAGGAGACATGACATAGCTGGCATGACATGGTGAATGTGAGGGAGGGAAGAGGAAACTAAAGCTAAATTCAAATCAGTCTGGCCTGAGGAGTCTGCTGCTTTGTCCAAATATCCCGACAAAGAGGAGCCTCAGCATAGTGGCCTGATTAGTAGTATGATTCTCATCACTCCTCTAATTTCCTCTTATATAGAAGTATGGCAGGTCTGCCTGGTTTCCATGCAGTGATTGGTTTTGACTGAGTTTAATTAGTCAAGTGCTGCACTCAAACACCATTTCCAGTCCAGACAGATAAAATGACAACAAGCCACCAGGCAAAGCCATGCACAGGATGTGTCTCATGTACTGTGGCGTTCTGGCATATGCAGTGATGTGTATTAAGTCTGACAGTGTATGGGGACTCCAGCTGAGTGGTGCAGTGAATTGTGAAACTGCCAGTGGAAAAAAAACAGCCACTCTCAAGTGAAGCGAGGAATGTATTAATATCAATATCCTGATATGATTATCAGTGAGCTAGTGGTATGTATGTATGTATGTATGTATAAGTGAAACCCCAGTGCAAAGCGTTGCTGCCAAGCTAATTAGGTCAGTTTTCTTAAAGAGGACCTGTTATGCTTTTCCCTTTTCTCTGTCATATATATGCTGTTACAGCAGTGAATGCTTATATGAAAACAAGCCAAAGTTTCAAACGAAGAGGTCAGTATATGTATAAGTAATTGCTATGAAAGGAGCTAGTTTCAGACAGAGAATGAGCAAATGCTGCAGCAAAGTCCAGGGTAAGATAATTAGGATGTTTTTAAACTGTGAATCAGGCAAAGTTACTGAATATGGATCTTGAAATAAGCATATTATGTCCCCTTTATGTGCCTGGATAGGTATTAGCATTACCAGCTGAGCCTGAGCTCTGGAGGCAGCAAAAAATCTATAAAATAATACATTATTCTAAAGCGTATGAACAAAAGCATGATATGGATTGTTTCTATTAACACAATGCCTCTAGAGCTCAACTTGTTCAAGTCTACATCCACAATAAGAGCTTTGAGCTTCCACATTTGGTGGGCAGGCAAATAGAGAAGAACTTTTAATCAAGCACAGTTCAAAGTATACGCCTGGCTTTCAGAGTAAATAACAAATACCCTTCAAGTTTCAACAAAGCGAAAGCCAATATAACTTGGCTATCCTGTTCTTTGTGACAGATATTAAAAGGCACTCCCAGAGCACCAAACACACTGTTAGTGTTGTTCCAATTACAACTGATTGGATGCACAAGAGAGTTTTGACACAAAGGATATGAAGTCTGTAAACGTTATAGGCTTCTTTGTAATCACATGAGTAATAACGTAAGATATGAAGAAGGCAGCTACCAGGTTCAGCATTTACAGAGACCTCAGTGCAGCTCAGCAATGATGAGAATCACGAGTCAGAAGGGACTGACCTCCAAAACCTGGTGTCAGAGCTGCAGTGAGCCAGCTCTGACACTGGAGCTGGCTCACTGCAGCCAGTATCTCCCTCCTCCTTCATGGCTCACATGCACAGAATCACACCTGCCCACACATATGCATACTAAATCACTCAATCGCAACAAGCATCACCCACACACCGGCACAGGGATACATGCTCACAGATATACAGACTGTTACACTCAATTCTGTTTAGGCCTGTCCAGATCATAGGAATAATGTTAGCACTGAACCAAAAACCTCAGAGGTTTCCAAACTAATTGGAGCCTTATGCACCACCACAGTCAAAAGTGACAAAAGATGTGTGCCTTGTGTGTCTGTGTCCACAAGAGAGGATGCGTAGGCAGGTGTAACTGTGCATGTGTGTGTGCAGGAGAGAATGTGTGGGCGGGCGTGACTCTGTGTGTGTGAGAAAGGGAGCTGGTGCTGAAGCTGAGCGCTGGACAGCATCCCAAACTGAGTCTGCAGGGAAGCGCAGCATCAACATTGAGCCCCACAGAGATCACAAACACAGACAGACACAAATAAAGACACACATGCAAACAGACTGCAGACCCTCACCACACACTTTGTCACTTACTTCACTCTGGATTGCACTCTGAAGCCATTACCTCTCCTTTCCTTCCATATTCAGTTCAACTACAGCCACTGAATGACATATGCTTTTTGCAATTGCTCATCATTAGTCCCCACTTAAAGCGATGAGGTAAATGGTGGTGAAGCTACTTGTTTTATAATTCTTACTAAGTGCGGGCCTTGGACTCGTAGAACCTTCTCCTTTTATCTTGTCAAACTTTATTTGAGAGCCTTTTCTTACTGATGTATTCACAATCTCTCACTGCATTGTGCTTGGTCTTTGCATAAATTAGTTTTAATTCATCCTAGTTTTTGTCTAGTCTGTAGGTGGAAGAAGCAATAAAAATAAGTACCTTCACAAGGGCTGCCATGGTAATATAAATTCCAACACTATTAAAAACTAAAAGAATTCACTGCATGAGTTTATTATATAAACATTCATTATTTGCAGGAGGTTGTGGCATACAGTTTATATAAACTGATGAAGAAGAAAAGCTATATTCATCTCCACGCAAGTACAAATACACTATACGGACACCTACACATTACACCTACACATGCCATCCCATTCTAAATCCAGAGGCATTAATTGGTCCATCCTTTGTGACTTTATGACAGCTTCCACTCCTCTGGGAAGACTTTCTATAAAATTTTGGAGAGTGTCTGTGGGAATTTTTGCCCATTCATCCAGAGGAGCTTTTGTGAGGTTAGACACTGATTTTGGACCAGAAGGAGTGGCTCGCAATCTCTGTTATAATTCATCCCAAAGGTTTTTGATGGGTTTGAGGTCAGGGCTCTCTGCAGGCCAGTGAAGTTCTATGACAGTAAACTGATCCAACCCTGCCTTTATGGACCTTGCTTTGTGAACTGTGGCACAGTAATGCTGGAACAGAAAAAAGGGTCTTCCCTGACTGATCCCACAAGGTTGGAAGCATAGCTTTTTCCAGAATGCTTTGTCCATAGTTCTTTACACCACTTCATCTGACACTTGGCATTGTACTTGGTGATGTAAGTCATGCATGCAGCTGCTTGGCCGTGGAAATTCATGCACTGAAGCTCCTGGCACACATTTTTTGTGCTGATATTAATGCCAGAGGAGGTTTGGAACAATTATTAAGTCAGGAGAGCGTTAGCAACTTTTACCCACCAGCCGTCTCAGCTCCGCAAATGTAAGAGGTCTGCCACTTCGTGGCTGAGTTGCTGTGGTTCTGCTTCACAATAATAGGACTTACAGTTGATCATGGAATATCTAAGAGGGAAGAAATTTCACAAACTAACTTGTTGCAATGATGGCATCCTATAACAGATAAACACTTGAATTGAATGAGCTCTTTAGAATGACCCATTCTTTCACAAGTGTTTCTAAAGGCAGATTGCATGGCGCTTGATTTTGTGGCAATGAGACTCCTGAAGTCAGTGATTAAGAGGTATGTTCTGAAATTTTTGTCCATATAGTGTATTTACTATGGTTCTTAGCAGCAGGAATGCAGGAAAACTGATGTAATTTCCTTGGTCAAAAAGATTGCGTTTGTTAATAGGATTACTCAAAAAGACAGATTTGCATAAAAATTTACCAGAGAGAGAGACTGGCCCAAATTAAGTTAGAAGTAACTTGAAGAGTTGATCAAGATCTAAATCCAGGATTTTGGAAGCATTCTTTACTAATGAGAGACAGGGCAAAACTGAACCCTTTGTGCCATAGCTTCAAAAACACAAATCAAATTCAAATATGAAAAGTTAGAAAACAAGAAAACATCACAAACTAATCTGGATCCAGATATTTTTCTAGGGTCAGGGACTCAGTTCAGACATGGGTGTGCCTCGGAATTCTCTTCTTCAAATCTTAAAAGACATTAGAATTGATATAAAATTCATACAACTTCTGTGTCTTGTAATACATTGGGTTTATATGGATTCGTGACAGTGGGATTGACAGAGTAATGACTCAAAGGGAAGCAGATGCTAAAACAAGTTTTTGCATTAGTATGGGTGTGTTGAGACCCAGCTCCCAGGCAGTGAGACACCTTTATTAGGAACACTTAATAGATCCTGGTTGCTAAGATGAAATGCAATCCAGGAAGACCAGTTTGAGTAATGAAGTCTGAAGACACCAAATCACACAATATTGCATAGTGGAGATGCACTGATTATAAAATTCAGTGCAGATAGAGATGTTTAAATAAAAATTTGGCCGATCTTTTTTATTTTGTTTCAGTTCTTATTTATTCCCCCTTTCTTTTAGGGTAACATATAAATTTTCTTCATAAAAAATTCTGAACCATTTTAAAGTTTTCAGCTCTTCATCACACAGTTTTGAATAAAACCTGAATAAAACAGATGTGACAGTTAACAGGGCCATTATTGGCTGATACTGATATATTGCTGCATCCCAACTGCACAGGGATTTTTATTGCTACAAATCTGGGCTTTATAACTTTGAAAAGTTGCCCCAGCAAAAGTAATAATTGCAAGGCAAAGAGTAGCAACGGTCCCTCACACTTTACTACATTTACTGTACACTTGTGCTAATGCTGGTGTGTGGTGTCAAAGTCTCACATTCTGCATTTGTTCTGTATTCAGTGTCTTTTAAGAGCTTAAACTTCTGGAGGTCTTGGTGCATAATTGTAAGGAGCATATGGATTGGCTATAAATATGGTTAATGGAACATCAAAATGGCTGATATCATCTTGGGTTGATAAAGCATTAGGTTTCACACAGAAAAGCCGATGAGTTCATTTAGAAAGAATTCTAGATGCGTTCAGACTGACGATATAAGGTCAGAGAGTCCAGGACTATATTAGGGGCTAAATCTACCCCGGAAAAGAGATTCAGTAGTTCAGAGCAAATGAGAATGTTAATAAAAATGTACACCCCAACTCATAATATTCATTCAGCTCATGCAGGTGGTAATTTATTAATACTGGGTTCAGCAGCAAATAAGGGTGAAAATCTAACAACTGCTTAATCATATATAATAATAATAATAAGTCTGGCTTAAATAAAATATGAAAAGGCCAGTTACAATAATGATGTAGTGATGGCTATACATAGCAATTTGGAGTGTGCTAATGATGATGATGAATGAAGGGTCCAGGCTGCAGTTTGAAATACCACACTTGGCGATTCAAAGCACATAAGATGAGGTAAGCTTTGTGGAAAGGTGGCGCTGCATCACATATAAAAAAGGAGAGCATTTATGGCTTATGGTTTCAGCAGATAGGTGGTTCACCAAAGCGCCGATGACGGTGCTAAAAAGCTGTGGCTGATGACAACACTGTGCCATCATCTGGTTTTAAGCCTTCATCCTTTGAGAGGGTGGCAGACACATGCAAATACACAAACACCCACACAGAAAAGAGAGACACACACACACACGCACGCATTGAGCAACTGCACTATGCCTTCTGTCTAAGCCACCCACTCAGAGCGGAGCAGAAATCCATTCATCGTGGGCATTGCCTTCGAGCAGCTGTCTATGAAAAGGATCTTTGAAAGCACCATGGCACCTCTGTGATTCACGCGCCAGCCGCCGGTGTGTAGCCATAGCTACACAGTGAAATTATACCTTTCTCCAGGGTCGCTCACATGGCAATTTCTTATTGCAGGCTGCAAGGCTGCCCTTGTGTGTATGAATGCTATGATCCATGTTTTGGGATACACTAATAACTGCTTTGATTCAGATTGGATAATTATCTGAATCACAGTGAGAAACAAACGACAATGAAGGTGAGATCAAAGATAAATTATCAGTTACTTTCACCTGACATAAAGCCTTGGTTCAGGAGCTTATAAAATAACACATTACTCCCAGCATGTTCTTTAAATCCTTACAACCATCACCAACAAATTACTACTTACTGTTTGCCAAGTTTTCATATAGGAGTATAGTCAATAAAAATGTGTTCCACATTAGGGCTGTTCCAGGGGGAATGGGATAAAGGCAGCTAATTTCATAAACAGATTAGGATTACACTCACTTAGACTCTTTCAGTTTGTTTCAGTTCTCGTGATTAGGGACCCTTAATTATTTCTGTAAATCAAATATGGCAGAAAACATCTGCATTGTATTTGCCCTTTAAAATATGCTTCAATTTTAAAAGTTGCGTCTTTTCAAGAGGCCTTTATTTGTACACATTCCTTGATAAGTGCAAATCTCCCATATTCTCCTTTTAGTCTCCTTTAGAAACATTATAAGAGGGACATGGCACTCAAAGGGTCAAGCTTTTCAAGCATTTTATTATGTGGTTGGTGATTTTATAGATGCATTTTTACATCCTGATGAAAGCTGTTAGATTAGCCTTTGAAATAACTGCACAAATAAGTGCCCAGAGGCATTTCAACATGACTGCAGAGTGGTGATACTTTCTTTGAGAAAGACTTTGACCAGCACTAAGTCCATATGCTAATACTGATTCAGGTACATGCACCTAATCACTGCAGTGTCAAAGAGTTTACCCCGTACCGTAATTTACAAACAATCAGTTCATAAACAGCAGTCAGTTACATTAAGTATAAATAGCATCATTTGGCAGGTTTCAGCCTCTCATAAGAGAACAACTGCAGTTTCCCACTGTATATATCTGTAAGTTCAATTTTTGTCTTTTGGACCTCAACTATAGTGGTTGTTTCTTAAGACTTAAAGTCTAGCTTACTTTAAATAAACACATCTACAAACTGATATAGAATGAAAGCATGTGTCACTGCAGTCCTAAACTGTTTATTCTTGTTATTTTACACGGCACTGCAAAGAACAAGGATAACTCCTTTTTCTCAGCAATCCGCTTGATCTTGTACCAAATCAGTTGCGGCCGCACGACGTTCAGTTGACAAACCTTTAGCAAAAGCAAAGAGGGAGAGAAAAAACACAAGGCAAACATTTACTGCAGCAAACATGCTGGCATGAGAACACAAAACACAAAAAACCCTTTTTACACAGTGACAGAGTGCTGAGGAGGGTACAACATTTCTTCTGCCCAAACATGACATAGCTATCACACCGCAACACTCAAAAATATGGTGCACAGATACACAGAGGCAGGGCTAAGCCTACAGAAAAGACCTTAAAGGGAAAACATCCTCCGACCGTATAATGCACATTCTAAACTGTATGGGTTGACCTTCTTTGGTGTGATTTTGTTTTTTCTCATTTTTTCAATGTGTTCTTTGATATTTGGATGTAGTTCTACAGTCAACAGGCATCACTTCATGGACAAATGTTTTCATGATGGTAAGTAGGTACTGTCCAAAAAAGATTGACTATCTTGTGAGTCAGCTCCCGATTCAGAGCAGTGTATTATCATTTAATGCAACAGAAATCCAACAGAAGGTAAAATCAAAAGTTTTTTAATCCATACAATGATTGCAACTGAAATTATAGCAACACAGCCATGGAGGTGGCACACATTAGAGAAATCTAACCCCGCCCTCAGTATAATAAAATAAATTCACAGCAAACACTGGCCCAAATGGCCCATGTGTAACTGGGATTGGCATCACCTTTACGCTGGCATCTTGATCAGTGGTAGAGCCCCTTTCCACGACCCCCCACCTCCTTCATCAGTTCGGCTGAATAGTCAGAGTGATGACTGTTGTGTGTCTGTGGGTGGCACAGACACAGAGGGCCAGTCTTCTGCCCCCTCCGCAGAATAGCGCTTCGCTTGTGGGCCCCTCCGTTCACCACTGTAACATTTGCATTTTGCCCTCAATGGGTGCTCTATGCTTAGCCCTGCTGGAGACAGAGAGTGGCTGCCTATAGGCTGCAGTCAACAGAAGAGCTGAAAATGTAAATGTCATGTAAAGACATCTGGAAATGTGCTTTTATATTACACTCCTGGGGTTCCAATCACCCTTAATGGGTAAACTAGGGGCCTGGCGCTTATCCCAGATTGATAAATTTGAAATCAGCGATCACTTTTCTTTCACACACCAACACTTCAAACCAAGAAATAATATTGATGAACGAGGTACTGTTGAATCTTAGGGTCTTGAGATGTGAGTGCGCATGCATTTTTTCATTAAGCCCCCATTTTTGCTAGCAGCACAGAGAAGCTGGATATCAGCCGGATATCTCAGCCCTCGTGAGGTCTTTCTGATGCAAGAACAGCTCTCTGTGACATGATCAAAGCCACTGTGACTGGCATTATTGGCAGGGAGGAAGATCATGGGAAAAAAGAGTTGAGACACATGCAGGGTCAGCACAAACCAGGCCATGGGTCTATGACAGTTGAAGACTTCAAAGGTGAGAGGTCATAGAGATGGGACTGTGACTAATGTTTCTAGTCCAACACAACAAGCTGATTCTAGGACAGATTTAAAATGAAAATGCTCACAAAGGCATCTTTTTGCAGACCTTGCTTAAATTTAGCTGGAATATCCCAAAGCTTCTGGCTTTTGGGGTGTCTATAGCCATCAGAGTAACTGCAACAATGTCTGCTTCCCCACATTTATCCAATTGTCCTTCTCAGCGTGAAAGGAGGAGGACTGCTGTGAGAAACTGACTCAAATTATTCTGACGTGAAGCTTGTGATATGTGTAATCCCTTTACAGCATAGCCGAAGAACCTGTTGTACCCCAACTGACCAGCAAAGAAGGGGGTGGAGAGGCACTCACTCTCTCTTCTTCTCTCTCGCTATTTCAACATATCTCCTTTGTTTCTTTCCTTTCAGTGCCTTGTCTCCGGAGTGTGCCATTTATATTCTGCTTTTAATGCTAAGCCATTTGTATTGTTAAGAAATACAAATGACTTGTGATCTTGCTTTGCCTGGGTATTTTGGCTAAAGGTGTTTCTATTTGTGGCTATAAATCCAAATGAATCCAACTCTAAATGCAACCTTAGTTTAGTTTGAACCCAAAATGTTCTTCCCATTTTTCCTTTTTCTAGGACATCAATGAAAAAATGAGTTGCTCTTCTTGTTCATAATGTCCTTCTTTTTCTCCTTTCTCAGTTTACTCCAACAGTGTCTTTTTCCAGGGACTCTAACAGCTGGTTATGGGTCAGCCTGTAACGGTTAGAGGAAACCACTTTAGTGAAAGCCCCCAGCTATGAGACACCAACAGGACAGGCACTCCGGTGCTCAGAAGACTGGAAAAAAAAGCAGACCCAGTGATCCCAGCAGCCGGTAAAGTAGCGAGGCACTGGATGCACATGGACAGGGCTTCCCTTTATCCTTGAACCCACAGAATGCTCCCTCTTAAGGATCTTGTTTTGTTTTTAGGCTCTAATGGATCTGTTTGGACTAATGGGTCTGTTTGAAGCGGTGAGGCCCCGGGACAGCAGGAAACACTGAAAATCCATTATGAAATGATAGCCAAAGGCTTTTTGTTTACATTTGGGTTGGTAATGGAGAACCAGAATCAATAGTGAACAGCAGGAGAAAACTAGTCATTTAAACTTTAAACTGTGGCAGCTACAAACTTCTTCTCAGTTCTGATTACAATGTGATCAGCTTTACTTGGCACAGCTATTATATACAATTTTTCCAAAGAAGAAAATATTATTGCAGTGGAGAAAGAGAAGAAGTGTCTGATTTCTTTACCTTCTTTTAAGATACACACACACACACACACACACACACACACACACACACACACACAGCAGACACACATAAGACGTGTTGCCTCAGCAGTAATTAAGTGCCTTTGTTTCATGAGCTGTAATCCCTCAGATGAAGGAGTGGTAGTGTTGCTGACACGCCTGAGATTACCCAAGGAGAGGGAGGAGAAGAACAGAGAGTGGGAGAGTGGGATTAAGGTGATATAAAGTGTGTTGTTTTTTCCTTTCTTGTTTGTCCTAGGATGCTGGATATCATGAATCTTTCTCCCACAGGCCTCAAATCTAAACACTCCCACCTCAAAGTGCAATAAAGGCCATCCTTGCTGAACAAGTGTCTTAAGCAACTGGATGTGTTCATTGTTCTTGTTTGAACTGAACTATTTGATCATTTCATCACACTGTGTCCTTGTGAGCCTGTGTGGTAATGTCTCTGAACAGTTGCAGCATGTTGTGTATCAGCTGAAAATCACATGCCCATGTTCTCATTACATAGAAATGCACCAACACTCTTCAGTTAGCTCAAAAGATAAGCTGTACACAAAAAATCAACAAAGCTTCAAGTTTAGAAAAGTAAAACCAGTGCAGAAGGTACTTTAAATGTGCTTTATTACTAATGGCCAGCAGGGGGCGACTCCACTGGTTTGTAAACTATGTCTGGTTATACAGAAAGATCGGGTAAAAACATCAGCTCCTTAGTTAGTGACTTCTATAAACACTTTCCTTATGAGTTTATTCTCTCAGTCACTAGTTCAAAGTCTTACTGAATACAACAGTCTATGCATTTTATAAATTATGGTCCTCGTTAGAGTTAACAATGAGGGAGAGTTTGCTTTCCTGTGTGGTTGACAAGCTGCTGGCATACAAGTGTGCAAGTCCCCCAGTTTCTCAGTCAGGCCCACCCCACAATCAGCTCAGCCTGAGCTGGAATTCATCCAACAATGGGTACAGTCACAGGTTATATACAGTCTCAGGCTCGAAGAGAAAATATCCAGTAAGCAGCAGTTCTCTGGGCAAAAAATACCTTGCCGATGCCAGAGGTCAGAGAAGAATGGTCAGACTGCTCTGAGCTGATAGAAAGGCAACAGTGACCCAAATAAGCCCTGTAACAACCAAGGTATGCAGCAGAGCATCTCTGAATGCACAACGCATTGATCCTTGAAGAAGATGGGCTATAGCAGCAGAAGACAACACTGGGTGCCACTCCAGTCAGTTAAGAACAGCAATCATAGGCTACAATTTACACATGCAACTCGACACCAGAAGACAGAAGAAATGTTGCCTGGTATGATGCATCTCAATTTCTGCTGTGACATTCAGATAACAGCATTAGAATTTGGTGAAAATAACATTAGAGCATTGATCCATCTTGTCTTGTATAAATGATTCAGGCTGTTGGTGGTGTAATGGTGTGAGGATATTTTTTTGGCACACTTTGGGCCCCTTGGTACCAACTGACCATTGTTTAAAAGCCAATGCCTACCTGAGTAGTCTTGC
This sequence comes from Etroplus canarensis, assembly GCA_015106775.1. Lineage (NCBI taxonomy): Eukaryota > Metazoa > Chordata > Actinopteri > Cichliformes > Cichlidae > Etroplus > Etroplus canarensis. The sequence continues at coordinate 8,971 of VUQH01015774.1, read as the reverse complement.
TGACCATGTCCATCCCTTTATGACCACAGTGTATCCTTGTTCTGATGGCTGCTTCCAGCAGGATGACGTGCCATGTCACAACCCTCAAAATCATCTCAAACTGGTTTCTTAAATATGACAATGAGTTCACTGTACTCAAATGGCCTCCACAGTCAATCTTTTAGAGCACCTTTGAGATGTGGTGGAATGGGAGATTTGTATCATGGTTTTGCAGCTGTCAAATCTGCAGCAACTATGTGATGCTATCATGTTAATATTAACCAAAATCTTTTAGGAATGTTTTAAGTGCCCTGTTGAATCTATGCCTTGAACAATTAAGACAATTCTGAAGAAAAAAAAGGGTTCCAACCCAGGACTAACAAGGTGTACCTAATAAAGTAACCATTTAGTATGCATGTATGTTACACAAAAGCCATCAATACATGTCCGACAGCATGAAAGAGTAAAAAAAATCGGGTTATATTATACATAATCAATAGAGAGGGTCTGCATTAATTTTCTGTACTAGTGTGCCGGAATGGTCTGCAGGGTATAGATCATTTTCCATTAGGGGCTGTGGTATATACTTTACACAGCTTGTGAAACAATTTATTGCTTATATGTCAGTGGAGGACCACAACAAAGTAACTTTGCTATAAAGTAGCTAGTCATGCAGTAGGCAAAAAATTAAGGCTGTCATCATTCAGTTGATGGCAATTGGAGCTAGCCATGCAGGGCATGAGTGTGATTGTTGTAACTGTCTTTTGAGGAGGCAATGTTCAAAGTGTGGCTGCAGTGGCACCATTGTGAGGCACCTGCAAAGCCTCGGTCCCTGCTGCTAATCCAGCTGGAGGCTGAAGCCCTGCTTCAGTTAATCTGATCATCTGTGACCTGCTGAGACATGAAACCCACCCTGCAGAGCTCATTTACTCTGCATGCACACAACGTAAACAAGCATCAGCGCAACACATAGAGTGAGACTGGCATGAAGCTGACATAAACACTCACCCACAATCATACAGCGTACCTGAAGTGAAGCAACTGTCTCACTTTTCCATACACTTCTACAACTATATACCCTGAAGTAAGGCTCAGCTATGGCATTGCCACCTCTCAGTCTGTTGGTAGGTGAGTCACAGCTAAAAGACTAAGGCATTAACCTGCTTTCAACATGCTGTCATTTCCCTATGCCGATCCTGTCAGCTTTGCACTGATATGAGGACAGTTCTACAGCTAGCTTCAACTAGCCACAGCAGTAAAAGATTTCATAGAAATAGGTTACATGGTTTTGATGGCCTAGTTTGAAAAGAACTGTGTCACATCCCCAAGAGGAAACAGCAGAATACCAGTAGGCCTTTTTTAATTTCCTAATTTTACATTTGTTAACAGATAGAATTTCGATCGTTCTCTAGTGATCAAAGGCAAAACTACAGCGCCGTGGTGCAAAAATAGCACAAATCAGCTACAACTGCATTGAAAAATAAAACAGACAATATGAGAAAATTTTAAAAAGGCTAGCCTACATCTTCTTTCTCTGCTGACACTATCGACCGCATGTCAGAACATGTTGAGGAGTAGTGTAAATCCATAAAACAGATAAAGGAGGATAATGAGATGGAAGGGAGAGAAGAGATCTATTCATCAAAGCCTCTTTCTAACACACTCAGCAGATAGGGGCAGAAACACTGGATGGCTGCTTACTCTCCTGTTTGGAGATTAAAGCTTTGGTTGCTGACAAAAAAAGTTGACAAGTGCAGGTTTATGATTTGAACTACAAAGGAACTACACAGTTCTTTTACCCAAGTATGAATTTACAGTCACACTAGTATTTCAGTTAAGAATCACTAGACACTGAATAAAGACACTGACGTTTGCATTATAAAAGACCTACATCCAGACACAATCTCTGTCCAGGCAAGTGCTCTAGTTACAGTTTCAGGAATTATTTCCTTGTATGCTAACACACCTGCAAGAGCATGTGTGTGCCACAGTAAAAAGGGATGCCAAAATTGCCAAAAGTCAGTTTGTGAAATTTCTTCTTTCCTAGATATTCCTCCATCAACTGTAATTGGTATTACTGCAAGGTGGAAGTGTTTAGGAACCACAGCAGCCTAGTGACAAAGTAGAAGACCACGTTAAGTTTCAAAGTGGGGTCACCAAGTGCTGAGTGTATAAAAGCTGCAAACACTCTCCTGGCTCAATAACTGCAAAACTTCTCTGGCATTAACATCAACACAAAAACTGTGTGCTGGGAGCTTCATAGCATGGGTTTCCGAACAGCAGCTCATGCAAGCCTTACATCACCGAGTACATCACCGAGCATCAGAAGGAGTGGTGTAAATCATGAAGCCACTGGACTCTGGAGCAGTGGAAATGTGTTTTGTGGGGTGATGAATCACACTTCAGTATCTGTCAGACTCATGGACCATCCAACGCTATGGGGTTGATTTTCTAGTTTTGGTCTAGGCCAGTGAATGGACATCTTAATGCTTTAGCTTACCCAGACATTTTGGACAATTCTATGCTTCCAACTTTGTGGGGACAGTTTGGGGAAGGCCCTTTTCTGTTACAGCATGACTGTGACACAGTACATAAAGTAAAGTCCATAAAGGTGTAGTTTGGCGTGGAAGAATTTGACTGACGTGCAAAGAACCCTGACCTCAACCCCATCCAAAACTTTTGGGATGAACTAGAGTGGAGAGCCAGGCCCTCTTGTCCAATATCAGTGTCTGACCTCACAAATGCTCTTCTGGATGAATGGGCAAATAATTCCCATACTCCAAAATCTTGTAGAAAGCCTTCCCAGAAGAGGGGAAGCTGTTATAGCCTATGGATATAGAATGGGATGTCATCAAAGCACCTGTAGGGGTAATGTATAGCTAACCTAAATCTTTTGTCTGTATAGTGTAATAAGACCAAATTTTTTTAGCTGAAATGATGATGAAGTGAAACTGTTACTGAAAGTAACACGGTAAAGGTAGTAATGCCAGCAGATTGCAAGTGGTTGCAAAGCGAACAGGACAACATAACAGAGCAGTCTCGGAAGCATTATCCATTGCCAGAGGTCTTGCCTACGCTGGATGCAAAAACACTAAAGTGCTCTCCACTGACTTTGTATTACGTGAAGATGCCACCTTGTCAGTTCTGTCTGCAAACAAAAAACCTTATTTCATTATTGAAAGCTGTAACCTTGTGTGGTTTGGATAATACAATAGCTTGCTTATACATAGATTACATTAGGTTTCTAACAGTAAAGTAGATATATAGGGTGCTCAACCAATCCTTTGAAGAAATGAAATCTTAACATTTTTAACCAGCTAAAGGATAATTTTTAGTCTTTCTGAGCTCACTAGCATAGTGTTTTCCATGCCAATGGGCATGGTTTGCAGTATATGATGCATTGTACCATGTCTATAGCAATGGGAATAGAGTACCCACACTACAAGGATGAAAAAACTAAGCTGAGCATAGCTATAATGTTTAGCTTAGTTTTTGTGACAGCCAGGCAGCTAATATGCGTATCTGTGTCATCGTTTCAAAAAATCTCATTCTGTTTAGTCACTTCTGTGGATGGTAGATGTAGTAGATGATAGATGTCATAATAGTTTATTTTAAAATCCAAACATATTAGCATGGAGTTACCCCAGATGAACTGGACAGGGACAGAAACTGAGACACTGTAAGCATCCATACATTTCAGGCACATTTTTTTTCCCAATTTCTTTTTATGATATGCAAGCAAAGGTATATAAGGTGCACCATCACAAGGATCGTCATGTTGTTTGTTGGCTGTGGTGATGAGGCCACTGAGGCCTCTTTACTCTCCCAGTCTGAAGAGACTCTAATCCCACATGGAGACGATAAAAACACAGTCATAAGTTTGAGAACACAGATGAAGAGAGAGCAGCGGGATTGCTTATACCTGGTTAAAGTAACAGGTGCCCTTTGGTCACAGAAATAAGATCAATAAACCATGGTACAGTGATTCAGCCTATGATCTGCATGGTGTGTTTTATCTTAAACTTGTCAGGAGACAAACATTTTGATCCCACTATTCACTTGTGTCATCACCTTGCCCTTTTTCCTGTTTTCTCTAAGGTAAACTTTGGCTTGTATAGTGAATAAGTCAAAAAGAGAGTGAGAGGAAACTGAATTCAATCAGAGCTATGGAAATGCAAACAGCATGGGATTAGAGAGCAGTTTTCAGAGGCGACATCTGTTTGTTTATCAAACACAAAATGTGTTTTTCGGTAACATGAAGGCAGGAATGAATCACAAGCAGTGTGCACCTGAGCCATGCAGTCGTTAAACCTGACACTCTTCCTGCCATGGATGTTTTAATGATTTGTGGTGCCAATTTATGCTCACCACTCTCACCACTTCTCTTTCTCTCACCCTCCTCTGTCCCACCTTCATTCCCTCACCCACCATGGGTTCAGCTGACTCTGTGAGGGTGCACGCTGCCAATTAGTGTCTCCCACCTGTCGCCGTGGGTCACTGGAGCAGGCATCTGCTGGGTGTGAAATTGGTCATCTCACTTTCGTCCATGAACTTTTCATGCCCCCCTCCCCAACCTCTGAACACATACCCACCCACAGGGACAAACATGCTGCTATGACCCAAAGTTGACCTTTATGGTATGGCCACCCTGTGTGGTAGGGGAAAGGGGCAAGAGAGTGATAGAAATAAGACCTCTAGTGTGGGTAATAAAAAACTAACCCTACTAGAATAGAAGACTACACATTGCCGTATATGTTTTGGGGATACACAAAAGCTCTGATTTTTATTCTCTGAAGTGAAACTTTCTTTTTTATATGCATACTTTGTTCTTTGTGCGGGTGCCGTTAGGAATGGCATCCAAAACTACATAAATAGGACACAAGTGGAAATAAACAGGGTTTATCCTTTATTAACAAATATCCACTTTATTGCTGTTGTGGGAGTTCATACTGAGCTAAGTTGAACAAAGAAACATCAATAAATCTTTTGAGAACCAGTCCTGAATCTGAATAAACTGAGCATGAAAACATATACTGTCGTTATCTTTCCTTGTAACTACACAGCTATAAAGGGGGCCTGTTCTGCTTTTTCTAATATTCCAGCTTGTACAATGATGAATGCCCATTTTAAATATGGTCACAATTTGAAATAATGACATCAGCATATGCACAAGTAATCCCTGTGAGCCAAAAGCTCAGGCTTCAGACAGGCTGTGTATCATGTCAAAGAGAGAAGAAATCCTTAACATGGTCATCGTAAGCACATAGCTCTGGCTGTAAGCACAGCAACTTCACTCACCTGCTGTTTAAAACACTCACAAGAAAGGTGGGCTAAAATGGGTTGTTTAGACAGTGCTAAAGAGCAGCACCAAAGCCTATACAGTATAACATACGTAAGAATAATTTTGAACTGTGAACCACGCAAAGCTACTCCAGTAGAGTCCAACAATTAAAATATGGAGCATAAAAGGTTCCGTTTAAGCCTTTCATTCACTAACATTAGACCCATTTACACTGACGCCAAGACATTCATCTAGACAAGCTCTATCAAATTATCCCAATATGGAGTCACTTTAGTCTGGTCTATTAAGCTTGATGTTTGAGAGAAAAACTGGAGTGGCCTTGAATGAATAGTCTGCTATAACAGTCTGCTATAACCTCTTGCCAGTGACTGCAACAGCAGCACTGTTTTGGGTGAACTGTCTTTTCAAACAAAGGCGCAACCCCATATTACCCCATCACTCTGATTCATTCCTTATCCTCCATCTAATGAGATAAATGACTGTTTATTATGTATACAGTGAGTTAAAGATTGTGTACTGGTAGAAATCACTGACTTTTTTAAATGGTATTTTTAAGACGGTCGTTTCCATTTAGCTCATCAGTTTCTGCAGCACAGCAGACAGCATAGGGAGGGTTCCTCAAGTAATTATGGTAGGTTCCACTTCTACTGTGCAGTCCATCACTGCCACTCATTGAGCCTGAATAGGATATGAGTCAGAACACTTTTAAAAAGGAGTTCACACAGGGCACACTCCATTGTCACTGTGCTTTTTCAAATGCAAGCCCATGTCAATCACTGTCAGTGCAGTTTTTACTTCTTACTTTAGTAGCAGAATGATTTTCACAGCGACACACCAACATGTAGGTTCTGACACTCTCGACACTGACATGTCTTCACATGGGATTGGGATGTCATGGTAGGCCTGGTTCACAACTGCCTCTGACACAGTCCAATAGTCATTTCAACAAAAAAGGTGGAGAGCCCCTAAAGATTGCCTTTCTGTTGCCT
>VUQH01015760.1:11646-23380 GCA_015106775.1 Etroplus canarensis | reverse complement strand
GAGGTTCATGCATGAGAGGAGGGATAGTGGATATATTGGACAAAGGATGTTGAAGATGGAGCTGCCAGGCAGGAGGAGACGAGGAAGACCACAGAGAAGGTTGATGGATGTAGAGAAGGAGGACATGAAGAGGATTGGTATGACAGGAGAGGATGCAATGATAAGGTGAGATGGAGGCAGACGATCAGCTCTGGTTAGCCCTAACGGGAACAGCCAGAAGAAGGGACATGAAATACTGATTTTCCCTGGGTTTTCAGTGTATACATAAACTTAGGGGTTTTACCTTGTCCATGATTTAAAGCCTACAAGATTTTAAATGACAATTTTTTTCACCACCATCTAACAATCCAGTACACTGACTTAATTTGTTGGGATGACTGGTAACAAGAGACTAAGGTTCATCAACAATGAATGTTTTCTTTCAGAGTTTGCCTTCAGAAATTGAGGTGAAATACAAGATAGCTGAATGCTACACCATTCTGAAACTGGATAAAGACGCTATCGCAGTGCTCGACGGGATTCCATCCAGGCAGAGGACTCCAAAGGTATCATCGTCATTTTAATTTAAACTTTATCATTTTCAAATCGTACCGGAGGCGAATTCACCATGCGAATCGCGTTCGGTGTGAACACAGCATTATATTATCTATTTGACCTTTTAACCTCTGCATCAACCTTTGAGTCGAGCTTAATAGTAGCAGGAAATCTGTAATGCTGCAAAGAAAAGTTGCATGTTTTTTTTTTAAATCATAAACATAAGCACAGACATGTTGCCAAGGTATAAAAGTAATTTATCAGTATGTCATCATATTTTGGTTAAATGATGGAATTGATGTTGCTTCATGCCAAAACATCCCATGTAGACACATGTTGATCTGGCCTGGTAGGCTTTTGTGAATTACAGATAAACCTGCTATGCTCTCTTATACTGTATAATGCTAAATAATTATCCATCCATACAGACGCATTTCTGTTGTTTTTGTTTTTGTTTTTTTTTTTTAAATAATGAAGATGAGACGACATAAGCTGAGAATTTATGTTTAAAACTTCCATTATATAGATCAAAGTGCTGGACCACCTACACATTACACCCAAAGGAGTTTTTATGACCTCGCATTCTAAATCCAATAATATGGAGTTGGTCCTCCCTTTGCAGCTATAACAGCTTTCATTTTTCTGGGAAAGCTTACTGCAAGATTTTGGAGAGTGTCTGGGAATTTTTGCCCATTTATCCAAGAAGAGCGTTTGTGAGGTCAGACACTGATGTTGGATGAGAGGGCCTGGCTTGCAATCTCCGTTCTAGTTCATCCCAAAGGTGTTTAATGGGTTTGTGGTCAGGACTCTGTGCAGGCCAGTCAAGTTCTTCCCCACCAAACTCATCAAACCATGCCTTTATGGACCTTGCTTTGTGCACTGGAGCATGAACACAACAGAAAAGAACCTCCCCCAGACTGTTCCCACAAAGTTGGAAGCATAGACTTATCCAGAATATATTGGTAAGCTGAAGCATGAAGATTTCCCTTCACTGGAATTAAGGGGCCCAGAACAACCTCAGAAAAACAACCCCACTGCATTATCCACCACACTTTTCAGTTTGTACAATGCAGTCAGCCCGGTAACATTCTCCCAGCATTTGCCAAACCTCAGCGCATTTATCAGACTGCCAGTTAGAGAAGCGTCATTGGTCACTCCACAGAATACATTTCCCCTCCACTCCAGAGACAGTGTGCTTTACACATCCAACACTTGGCATTGTGCTTAGTAAGTTAAGGCTTGCATGTAGCTGCTTGGCCATGGAAACGCATGCCATGACGGTCCTGGCACACAGTTTTTGTGCTGATGTGTTTGCCAGAGGAGGTTTGGAGCTCTGCAGTTATTGAGTCAGCAGAGTGTTGGTGACTTTTATACACTATGCACCTCAGCATTCAGTGACGCCAGTCTGTAACTTTACGTGGTGTGTCACTTCATGGCTGAGTTGCTGTGGTTTCTAAACCCTTCCACTTTGCAATAACATTTACATCATAGAATAGCTAGGAGGGAACAGTGGCATCCTATTACAGTAGTACGCTGGAATCCAGTGGGCTCTTCTGAACGACCCATTCTTTCACAAAAGTTTGTGAAGGCAGACTGCGTGGCTAGGTGCTTTATTTTATACACTTGTGGTAATGAGACTGAATGAGACACCTTCAATGAATACTGCTTTTAATGCTTAATACAAATTATTATTTTTGTCCATATAGTTTATCTAAACTGTTAACACTGGTGTAAAAAAAAAAACTAAATATCTTGAAAACGGAAGCCAATCAGCTGTTTTAACTGTCATATTTGGATTTGGTTAATTACAATCCATAAGAAACCACATTTTTTTCCTCCAAAACTTGGAGAGTGAACTTTTAGTGCAGTAGTCTAAATAAAACATTTTTTGTTCCTTCTTGCCTCAGATCAACATGATGCTAGCTAACCTGTATAGGAAAGCTGGACAGGAACGATCTGCTGTGACGAGCTACAAAGAGGTGCTGAGACAGTGCCCCCTCGCTTTGGATGCAATCATTGGTACGCGTGGCCACAGCGACACTATAATGCAACCGGCAACGTTTGATCTGCCAAGTTCTTTGTAGTTACAGTGCTTTTCTATATGTACATTGTTTAAAATCCAAGCAGGAGTTTTTTAGTTACTCTGAAAGTCTTTTGAGTCTGAATATTCTTTTTTTTTTGTTTCTTCCAGGTCTTCTCTCTCTGTCAGTCAAAGGAGCCGAGGTGGCATCCATGACCATGGATGTGATCCAGAGCATCCCCAACCTCGACTGGCTCTCTGTTTGGATCAAAGCATACGCCTTCATACATGCAGGGGACAATCAGAGAGCTATTAATACCATTTGGTGAGCAGAATATTAATGCTTTGTATGCAGTGACTGAATGTTGCAAGTCATGTTTAACACCGGTCTGATTTCCTCACTGAAATTCTGTCTCAGCTCATTGGAGAAGAAATCCCTTTTGCGGGACAACGTGGACCTCCTTGTGAGTCTGGCAGATGTCTATTTCAGGGCTGGTGACACCAAAAATGCCATTCTCAAATTTGAACAAGCCCAGATGCTGGACCCTTACCTCATCAAAGGTGTGTTACAAGACAAGGGGGACTTTGTGATTGTAACAGATGCTCAGTCAGTCAGTCAGTTTCAGATAGTTTTATTACCATAATCAGTACTTCACATTACTTTAAGCAGCTCTAAAAAAGCTACAGAAACATGTTGTTTACACTTGCAGGAATGGATGTTTATGGCTACCTGATGGCCCGCGAGGGACACCTGGAGGATGTAGAAGTCTTAGGAGGTCGATTATTTAATATATCTGACCAGCATGCTGAACCGTGGGTGATTTCTGGGTGAGTAGACTGAAGAGGCAGCCTTAGCCTTCTCAGACAAAGTCTTCTTCATGGAATATCATTGTCTTATGATTTATAAACTTGGGAATTCGTGTATGTTTTTCAGTTGTCACAGCTTTTATAGCAAGCGTTACTCCCGGGCCCTCTACCTGGGGGCCAAGGCCATCCAGCTGAACAGCAACAGTGTGCAGGCTCTCCTCCTGAAAGGGGCAGCGCTGAGAAACATGGGCCGAGTTCAGGAGGCCATCATCCACTTCAGAGAGGCCATGCGCTTGGCGCCCTGTCGCCTTGATTGCTATGAAGGTAGGCATATTTTTAACTTTCTCTGTTTGTGGTTTGCATGTTTCCAGATAGTTTTTCCATCTGCTTGTGTTAATGGCTTCAGGTCTGATCGACTGTTACCTGGCATCTAATGGGATTCGCGAGGCTATGGGGATGGCTAACAACATCTATAAGACTTTAGGAGCCAACGCACAGACTCTGACCATCCTTGCCACAGTGTGTCTGGAAGACCCGGTGACTCAGGAGAAAGCCAAAACCCTTCTGGACAAGGCGCTGGCACAGAGGCCTGACTATACCAAGGCTGTGGTCAAGAAGGCTGAACTCCTCAGTACGTACGACAAACGTGACACAAATGACTTCCACAACAACGTGTCCCAGCAATAAAATATATTTCAAATTTAAGTACTCGAGGAAAATTAAGATCCACATTACTGACAGGATGTTGGGTTAATTCACTAGTTTTCAAGCTGCGGAGCATAAAGCCACTGTAGGTGGGGCATGAGTAAGCAAGGCAAAGGCATTATGTGAAACCAAGGTAAATAATGTGATCATATGATGACTGATGATTAATGCCAAGGCGACAAGTTCATCCATCCAGGGTTCATTAGAATCGCTGCTTCTCCTGAGTACTGCTCCGATTTTAGTGAAACTTGCGCACACCTAACCTAATGGGTGTTCAAACAAGCTGTGCTCATGGTCACATTTGGCTTTCATTTTACAGGCAATTTTCCATTTTCACAAGAATCCGTACTCTTAAAAGAATTAGTCTGATTGTAATGTTCACAGAATGGGTGTTTGCATGTGCCCCTCCGCCATCTCCTCATAAATACCATCATTAAGTGTATTTCTTAAGCAAGGTTAAGGTCAGTGGAGAACCAGGGCCGTTGTCCTGGATATGACTTTTTGTGAGCCTCCTTGACTTCTCACTGGATTTTAATCCTCATGAGTTTGTGCCAAACAGCCAACCAATGACAGGAAAAATTATCACAGTCTTTCTGCGCTTCACACACGACAGTAACCTGTGAATTAACGATGGGCGATTTGTTCCGCCTTCTAATCGTCCTACCCTCCTGCTTTGATATTGCTGATGACTGATGGCATCGCCTCTGGGTGGCGAGGGTAGCAGCCATCCACCCTCCATTACGCAGAATGTAACTCAACAGCGTGGGTGAGAGAAACACACACACACACAGTTTAGTTCTCCTTTCCAGCATGAAAAGACTGTTACAATCAAATGAGTTAGCTTGACTGTAATTACCATAAATGGATGGATATTTAGTAACTAGCTATAATAAAAGGTGCCTGCAGCTGCTCCCCTGTCCTGCATTGGTAATTTAGCAGAGGTTTTATGTCAGATGCCCTTCTTGACACAACCCTCCACAGTAAAAGGGGCTTGTCCCCACCTGGAATCAAACCAGGGACCCTTCGCTTGTAAGGCAAATGTGTAAACCACTACATTATGGGGTCGCTATCTTCTGAACGGGTCAAACAGTGAAAAGTCACATTTTCTGGCTCTTTCTTACCTTAAACTTTTAGCTCCAGTTTGGTTTTTTTTTTCTCTGTAAAATCGCTCACGTGTCCTCCGCTCTTCGCCATTCAACACTGAGTTTTTCACCAACCGTCTCCCCAGGGGAAAACGGTTAAGGAGATGCTGTAAACGTCCTCTCTGCAAGCATGCGGCGACGTCATGATTTTATTTAAAAGTAAACCCAACAGTCAGCAGTGTCCTCCTCTTGTTTTCTGTCATTTGATAATGATGGGTCGGTGTAGCCGCTCCAGTCACACACATTAATTTTAAAGTATGCTGAAGTCAGAGCACGAACTGTTTGCGCACCTGTACAGCCCCGGCCATGTCTGCTTCAGGTGTCGCTCATGTGTGGAGATGCAAATCTCATTATAATAAAACATAAATATGGTGGCTCAGTGGAGACATGCGCCAGAAGTCGGTTTGATTGGCACGCCATCTCCAGTCACTTTGTTTACTGCCAATCATTGACTTCGCCTATTGGCGCAACCCTGCTGTGGCTTGTGATGGCTCGTGAGCTGGATGAGCTACTGCGTCACTGATGTTCTGGTTATCCACAGTCCCTCATTTTCAGAGGCTCAAAAGTAATTGGACAATTGGCTGAAAAAGATTAATGGCCAGGTGAGGCTTTGCCCTTGTTAACAGTGACAAATTTAGGAGATGAGAGCTCTGCAGATGAAGTGTTCAACTTGACTGACTTTTATTTCACCAGAATTCAGTTTTGATCCCTGCTTAGATTTAATGATTGGTTTTAAAAAGTGTGCGGCTTGGACTGGACTGTTTATTTCGGGCTTCAGCGGTCGAGCATGTCAGGAACGGTGATTCTAAATTGTAGGTGTGAATGGTTGTCTGTGATAGACTGGCAGCACGTCCAGGGTGTACCCCAGCTGGGATAGCTCCAGCTTCCCTGTGAACCTGAATTGGATAAGCTGTTAAGAAGATGGACGCAGATGGGAGGAAACTGATGCTCTTTGTTTTTTTCTTTTGAAGGCCGGGAACAGAAATATGAAGAAGGGATCACCCTTCTGCGGAATGCCTTGGCCAATCAAAGTGACTGTGTCCTGCACAGAATGCTGGGAGATTTCCTGGTGGCTGTCAACGACTACCAAGAAGCCATGGACCAATACAGTATAGCATTAAGGTAAACACTGACTGTCGGTCTTGGACAGGGGTCTTAAACCTGCAGCTCCAGAGCTGCATGCAGCTGATTCTGCTCATCCCTGCAGCTTTGACAAGAAAATACATTATGAATGTGGAAATGAACAGTGGTTCGGTTTCATTTTTATGCATCATTGCTTTACAGGATCCTTTACATTCTCCAGTTGTAAACGTGTAAATCTTTTTCTTAAGTTTTAATATTTAGCAAACACAAATGTGTGTCATGCCGTAAATCTTTTTGCCTGGCACCACGGCTTAGATGGATTCACGTAAAAATAGTTTTCCGCCTGTGGACTGGTAATCCAAAAAAGAAAAATCAGAGGAAGACAGAACTAACAGTGTGGACAGATTTATTTGTGGCTGGACTTGCATCTCGATTAAACTGAAACTGGCTGCTTTTAATTAGATTAATTTGCTCAAGCAGCGGAAAGGACTCAAGTCTGCAGAGCGACTGCACACGTTAGCATATTTTTTTCCCTCCGCATTTGTTTAAGTTTTATTTATAAAGTTAAACAAATACAATTTTGGTTTTTTTGGTTTCACAATTGCAAATGAAAATGCAAAGTTGAAATATCAAGTAATCATAAATAGCCCACTGGGAAGTGACATGTGGTGAAGATTTTTTTTTTTTTTATTATTCTTTACACTGAGGCTGTGTTCACGCTGCAGGCAAAAGTGGCCCAAGTACAATGTAGGACAAAAATATTAAAAACAAACACCAGAATGAAACGAGTCTAAGAAAAAGGAAAAACAGAAAATGATAAAAGTGCAGCGGCCACCTGATGATGCAGTTTCTAGACAAATGGCAGTGGGATTGTTGCAGCTGCTTTCTGGCACCAGCTGCTGTGCCCTAGTTGAGGTGTACCTAATAAAGTGGCCAGAAAATGCTGGCACGTGATTGGCCGAGCAGGTGTTTGCATTAATGTGCAGTTGAGCAGGTGGCTGGTGAGACTGAATGACTCAACAGTTAATCAGGCAGCAACTTGACTGGCCACTTTGCACAATGTGTTAAGTTTCTCGCATTGTGAGAAACTTAACACACACACACACACACACACACACACACACACACACACACACACACCCCGGTTGATTCAGTGCTCTAACCGAGCCTCTATGACAAGCAGTGTGGGAAGGAGGTGGGTGCTGAGGAAGAATAATAATACAGTTTTTGCTTTACGGTAATCCCACCAATAGTGAAGTTACTGCAGATGTCAAAGAATGGCTCCTTTTTGAGAGTAAAGATTCCCATCAGCCCCTATTCTGGGAGAACATTCTTCATGTTCCCATAAAATCACCACCACTTCACAGCATGGGTACTAAAGTGCAAGATTTATTTTGTTTTTAACACTTGGCCTTTTTTTTTTTCTTTTCTTTCCTAAGCCTGGATCCCAACGACCAGAAATCATTAGAAGGCATGCAAAAGATGGAGAAGGAGGAGAGCCCTACAGACGCCACAGTGGAGCTGGATGGCGATGACATGGAAGGCAGCGGAGAGGACGGCGATCTGGAGGGCAGCGATAGTGAGGCGGCCCAGTGGGCCGATCAGGAACAGTGGTTTGGTATGCAGTGACCCCAGCCTGCTGAGGGACGCTCGGACAGTCTCACACAACAGCCCGCGGGATCCTTCAGCAATCAGGGCTGTCATACAGAACAAGGCGGCGGTCATACTGCACGTTCAATATCACAGAGGTTATCCTCAGGCGGCGTTGCCAACTCTCAAAACAATGCAATTCAAAAGTTAGCGTTTGCACCCATGGGTGAACCAGTGCTCGACTTTGCTGCAGCTGCAGGAAGAAGTCAGAGCTTTTTGGAATGCAGCTCAGTGCAGAACTCCAGCCATGTCTGCCCTGGTGCTGTTTCCCATCAGTGTGACGTTCCCATGAGATTTATTTCCAGCTCTCCAGCACAGCCTCATAAAACCAGAAATCACCCAAAGCTCTCATATTACCTTGTCTATTGCTCCACTTCTTGCCTGCCATGCAGTGCAAAAATGACACCACAAAGACATACTTAAAATAGAATATTTACAGTGAGCATCTTTGCATTTGGAATGACCTTCCTCCTTCTATCCTGCGCTGTTCTGGGGTGAGGTGGAAGCAGCTGAAATTTGGCCAGTATCTGATTTGCCAGGAAACCCAGGTTAAGGTCAGATATGACTGGCACTACATATGACACGCATCATATGTTACATTTTTCATGGTTTGGCGACGGATTTACTACAAAAGAGGCAGTGGGTGGAGGTCGGCGTGTCATAGCAAGGGTCACGAACACACCGGAAGAGGCAACAGTATAACTCTGCTGCTTTTCAAAACATGTGGTCTGAATTTCTCTTGAGATTTTGTGTCATGTAATGTACAGGCTTATTTTTGTGTGTCGTCCATCAGATCTGCCTTTCTGTAACAAAAGATAAGCATAACTCGCAAAGTTTTACGTTATCCAAAACAAATGTTTATAATATTTTGTACATATTTTTAAAATGTGTAATAAAACAATTACAGTCGACACGTAGTTGTCATGTTTCTCTAAAACTCTAGTCGTATACGACCACTGCATCCGTTTGGGTAAAAACGCACACAGAGCTGCACAGCCCGCCCTCTGCAGGCAGGTTAATGATGAAGTAGCCAGAAAATAAAAGGAGGGAATCAGAGATTTGGGCATTTTATTTCCCAAAAGAGCACTGTTTATTACATGATTGGTGGTGTTGCTTCTTTGCTACCTAAAAATTCAGATTCAAACAGTTCTAAAAATCATAAATGAACAAAGCTGTCAACATATACATTCATGATTTTTAGGCATATTAAAAAAAAAAAAAAATCACAAATGTCACTGAGGTAAGAGGTGGAGGTAAGCCTCAATCTAGCCCTCATTTCTTTATATTTTGCAGGAAAACTGGTGCAATGATCTGCTGAAACCTGTGCAAACAGAAATACAGTACATAAGGCAAAAACAGAGTTTGTAAGATTAAAACCAGCTTGAAAGTCAATATTTGGTATGGCCACCTTTACTCAACACAGCCTGAGCTCTCTGAAATTTCTGGGGTTCTCTTTTTGAAAGGCTGCCTAAAAATAAAATTTAAAACTAGTTCTTTGCTAAGTTATTAGGTGTTGACACAACCCTGGTTCATCTCGTGTTTGGAGCATTTTTATGCTTGATTGAATCACAAGTCAGCGTTAAGTGGCTTAACAGACAAACAACCCTTCCTCTGAAAAATGGGTGTCCAATTGCTCAAAATTGCTTTAAAAATGGCAAAGTCTGGCTCTTCAGAAGTAAAATACAAAGAAATATCAGGTGGACCAAAACTATTGCCTAGTACTGAAAGTCAGCAGAAGCAAGACAGAGTACATGTGTGTGAATGAGAGGGGGCAGGTGGAATGGTGAAGATGCAAGGAGTAGAGAGGTAGTGAAGGTGGATGAGTTTAAATACCTGGGATCAACCATCCAAAACAGGTGAAGAGGGTGCAGGCAGGGTGGAGGTAAGTGACAGGATAGCAGCAAGAGTGAAAGGAAAGGTTTTGAAGACTGTAGTGACACCTGCCGTGATGTATGATCTGGAGATGGTAGCACTGGCAAAAAGAGGAGACTGAGTTAAAGATGCTGAGTGACCAGGATGGACAGGATTAGAAATGAGTACCTCAGAGGAACCGCTCAGGCTGGCTGGTTTTGGAAAAAAATCCCAGAGAGGCAAGGCTGGCACGGCTTGGACACGTGCAGAGGTGCGACAGAACTGAGGATGTTGAAGATGGAGCTGCCAGGCAGGAGGTGAAGAGTAAGACTACAGAGAAGGTTGATGGATGTAGTGAAGGAGGACATGCAGAGGGTTGGTGTGAGGGAAGAGGAAGCAAGGGATAGGGCAAGATGGAGGCAGATGATCCGCTGCGGCGACCCCTGATGGGAGCAACTGAAAGAAGGCAGTGTCGTGGTGTAGTCGGTGGTCGATTTCTCACATGATGTCTACCCTTTACAGTCTGCACCCAACGCATGTCAGGGAAACTGACATTAGCTTATGCGAGTCATTCCCCTTTGTGGCAGGTAGAATAAGGACATTGGTAAAAGCTTATTTCAGTGCTTCTTGACACCAGTAAAAACAGTGACGACCTCTTTGTGTATGACATTTTTTATTTACCTGAAACCAAAGTCCATGTGATACATTGTACAATCATCTCTGAAAATACAGTACAGCAGTTTGGCAAAAAATGCCAGTGGAGGGACTGCCTGCCGCTAAACATCTGCATCGCCGCACGCCCGCCTTCTCAGCTTTGTCAAAAATCTGCCCCCAGACATGTTGCACATTTCAGTGTAAAGCAAAAAAAAAAGTCTGGTTTTACATTTTTTTCATAAAAGTATTTCCTTAGGAAAGATGAACTGTGTTTTTAAACTTATACATCATCCATTAAGTCCGGTAAAACAGATGGCTGACTGAGCAGACATGCACCACGGAATAATGTACAACTGACTGTACAAGGTACTAAGCTCTTAATCTAAAATGAAGGCATGAGGACTGTATTCATAATCTTAGGCTCTTCATGCAGGAGAACGGAAGGACTGATGAGGTGGGACTGGCTAGTTTCCATCAGACATTCAGTTAAGGCCGTTTTGTAAAAATGACGCATGAACTTCCTTGAGCCCCTGTCACTGTATCACTTCACTGGCATGCACCTCCCGTAAGATGTGCTGCAAAACACACACGCACAACACAAAACCAAACCAAAGTTTCTGCTAGGAATTTACAGGAGAGATGGGCCTACTTGGCCTTTGCTGCGAAGAAAAAAAAAAAAGAAGAGAGGGAGAAACAAGATCAGTGGACACGAGA
Source organism: Etroplus canarensis (assembly GCA_015106775.1). Classification (NCBI taxonomy): domain Eukaryota; kingdom Metazoa; phylum Chordata; class Actinopteri; order Cichliformes; family Cichlidae; genus Etroplus; species Etroplus canarensis. Next base: position 12,220 of record VUQH01015760.1, on the reverse strand, counting down.
AAGCAAAAGCATCTGAGCAGCAGAGTTACAACAGGCCATGCAATAAAAGGCAAATGCAAGTTAAAAAAAAATGACTATTACATAAGACACCATGTAGTGTGGTGTGTGTGTGTGTGTGTGTGTGTGTGTGTGGGGCGGACATTTAACTGTCACACTCTCTGTCAGTCACCCAAACATGCTGCAGGCCTACATTCAAAAATAAGCGGCACCAGCAGCAACGCTGAGCGGCGGCTTTCCCCGTTTCCGCTCAGCGTGTACCCGGCACTTAGTGACGTTAGGAGCTCCTCCTCTGTACCATTTAAAGTACTTACATTAAAAAAATACGAGGCGATATTATTGCTGTCATTTTCAAACCAGCAATGACAGACCGACGAGCGGCGGGTGCAGCCGCACACACGTGATGAGAGCGCAGCATGCATGTCGAAGTGTACTCACTCTGCAGGTTAATGGGCGGGAGGCATGAGAAGAAACAGCAGTTAGCTTTTCACTCTAAAAAAAAAAAAATAAATAAAAGAACACAAACACACACACACAACACACACACAAACACACACACAACCACACACACACAACA
>VUQH01015751.1:2553-12966 GCA_015106775.1 Etroplus canarensis | reverse complement strand
CCATCAAAATATTTGGAATCTATAGAAGTCAAAGTTTTTGTGAAGAAAGCGCCATCTCTTGGTGACACTCTGCAATTGAGTAAAAGAGGTGTGGTCATGGTGGAAAGTAGATACGCCCCAGGAGAAGGAGGGGGACTTCCAGCCTGCTGACAGCTAGCTGACAGCTGCCTGGGAGCTGGAAGGCAGCCGGCTGGGAGAGGAAATTTTAAGTGGCTGCATCTGTATTTAGATAAATACCAGGAAATAAAAGCTGAAACTCTGATCTCTCTTCTCATATTCATCTTCAGTGCACAGCAAAAACACATGAATCAACCTCGCTGTTCCAATATTTTTGAACTGAACTGTCCGGAACTAGCAGTTGTAAAATTAATATGTAATGCAGTCAAAATACATTGCATTTTTGACTGCAGTGTCTTAAAAAGACGGCTTTACTTTTTTTTGTCCAGCCTAAGACGATGCTCATTTCATAGTACAGGAAGTTAGAAGTCACTGTAACTGTTATTCCTCTTCATGCAGATTGTGGACTGATCTCTTCATTTAATAAAAAAAATCCATTCCCACTACTTAAACACAGACACATGTCTTGGGAAACAAATGAGGAGTTGTTGTGGAGGAGTGTAACTATGTCAGGGCAATGGCCCAATTGTTCACATGAATACTACAGCATTCACAGTTCAGTACAAAGCTGGGCTTGCAACACCCTTATCTCTCCATGTGTTTGGAAAAAACCCTCATGATTTTGACTCTCAGACAGTTGCCACCTTGAAAAGGTTTTGCCAAAGTACAAACAACCATAAAACCATAATAGACCATGAACCTAAAAAGATTCAACTAATTTATATGAAGTCAAAACATTTGTTTGAAATTGGTTTACAGCTTGTGCTTGTGATGCGTACTTTATGCTGATGGGGGATTGTTCACAACACGCAGAGGGAGGGGATTCAGTTGGTTCTGTGGTTTATTTTGTCTTTGGCTCTCATATCAATGTAAATGTCACACCAGCTTCATAACTGTGCGTGGACCGTAATTTTCTTTGACTGAATAATAACCACTTTCTCTCTCTGGTGTTCATCCATTCTGTCAGACTTGTTGTGGCAGCACTGTTGACAACCCAGAGGAATGCTAAGAGGTTTGAGACACTGTTGAAACAGACTGGCACTCCTCAGAATACTCATCAGCATGCATGTGGATATTTAAACATTTTTTTAAACCAATGATTTTCTATATTTTCAGTGTACTCCCATTGCACCCACTCTTGTTTGTAGACTCCTTACTCTAGTTTTTGAACAAATGTTACTTGGCCAGGAGCAATAGCCCATTTTCTTGTTGACATTTTATTTTGAATAGTTTTTGGATATAAATAGATCTCTGAGACACATCCGACTTTAGATTCAGTGACATTTGTTAGCTGGGTTAATTCCCTCTTGGTTAAGGTATTTGGAAGGGATTTGCTGACAAAAAAAAAGATGAAATGCAGACTCTTCATGCAATCCCCCCCCCCCCCCGGAATTAATAAAATATTCTGTTTCTTACTAGCCTCATCTTGTCTATAAGTCAAATTGCATATAAACAAGAATAAGCCAAACAAATGTCCACATTTCCAGCAAGAGACTGGCATCATTTCAGAAAACAAGTTTCCAGCACTTCGTGTTGTGCAGGCTCGTTTAAATTGTTGAATCATCTCAAGTTTAGAACAGTCAGTTTGACTGGTAGGCTATTAACCTCTGGGGTTTCTGGATACTGTTTTCTTTTTCTGGCATGAACTCACTGCTGTCAGATACAAGTAAGTAGCTGTTACCTTTCTGTATTTTTTCATCAATCTTCTAACCCTCACGTACCAAAGAATGCAACTGAATGATGTTGTAAACATTTACACTGGGAGGGATTGTGAAATGACTTCAGGTTTCTCTCTTTGGAGGTTATTTCCTTGTATTTGTCTTGGTTCGCAGGATGGGGGAAAAGTGGCAGCGCATCCGCAGCATCTTGAACCCCCGGATGTTGAAGCCCAAACACGTGTCCTCATATGGCAACACCATCAACGAGGTGGTGTCGGACTTCATCGACAGAGTGGCCTGGCTGAGGAAAACCAGCGGACAGGGTGATATGGTCAATGACCTGACAGCAGAACTCTACAAATTTGCTTTTGAAGGTCAGCAGAAAATTGAGCAAATAAATGACATGTTATCATTTAATCACTTTTAGAACCTCATCTAATCTGACACTTTTATATACTTGGGAACCCGAATCAAATGCATGTTATTCAGTAGTAGAAGGTTTTAAGTTTAATAAGAATAAAAAACTGCATGTTTATAATTCAACTTAACTTGCATATGAAATATTCCTGGTAGAAAGAATGCAGTATTTTTATTTGTCAATTTTTCACAAAAGGCTTCTCTCTCTCTCTTTCTCTCTCTCTCTCTCTAAATTCAAAGATTGAAAGCCACACCTAAATGAGGAGAACAACTCGAAACAATCAGATTATTTTCAGTGATGTTATAAAACCACACAGCACTGTGGTTTCATTTGCTGTGAATTGAGGACATTTTTTGTGAGATCAAAGGATGAAGATGAGAAGAGAGACTTCTAGCTTTTATTCCCTGATATTTACATCTAGATATGTTACATTTTACTGCATTTGTAGTGAAAGGGTAGATCAGCATGAAGACCAGAGAGGTGTCCATTAGAGGAAAAGAAAGTATGCCATTCTGAAGTTGAGGAAAGATGGAAGGTATTTTTATTTTAAAAAACACTGGGTATAACCAGTACCACAGTTCAGACTGTACTAAAAAAACAGCAATGTACTGAGCAACAGGCATCACACTGGTTGTCCCAACAAAACAATAGCTGACAGATAAATGGTGATATCAGTAAAGAAAAACCTTAACAGGTCATATTTCACAACCTGGCTCAAAAGAATGTGACATGGAAGGGAGGTTAGAGTGAGGCTGATTATTTTAATTAAATTAAGCAAAGACATTCAACACGAGTTTGTGTGGCTGTCAGCAACTCAGTCTGTCAACAAAACCAGAACCAAAAGACTCCACCAGTCACCCAACCTGAGGTAGAGAAGAGGAATGGAGCAGAGCAGCCTCTTACGCTGCGTTCACACCGCAAAAGTGGCCAAAATCAGACTTTTTTGCCCTCATGTGACCCTTTTTTTTTTTTTTTTTTTAAATTTTTGGACACTCTGAACAGCACAAATAAAAAATTTTTCCCGACTCAGACCCAGACCACCTAAATCAGATACATATCTGATGTTTTTCAAAGTGACCTCACTCTGAGCGGTCATGTCGCATGTCATTCGACTTTTACGTCATTGAAGTGAGACAGACGTCATAATTCTACACCTGCAGGAGGCGCGGCGAGATCAAGTGTAAACAATGCATAAAGCAAGCAAGACAGACAGCGTTGATGGAGCTAGTCAGCAGAAAGAAAGTGAGGTTTTACTCACCGGCTGACATGTGTAGCATTCGCATTTACTTTTCCAAACACTGCGTGGGATGTCACATCTTCTGCACATGTGCGTCACTTAAATTATAATGTGAACAACCATGCAAAATGATTGGATCTCTGCAAAAAAGTAAATTTCCAGCCCTAACCTGCTGTCTGTCTAGCTACCTGCTGTCTAGTCCTCCTCTCTCTCCTGAGTGTCCAGGCTTTCTTACATCTTGCTACATTTATCAGGCATTAGCGTTATGACCACTGACAGGTGGGCTGTAGTGGGCAGTATCTATCAGAAGTGGTCCAAAGAAAGAACAGCGGTGAACCAGCAATGGGGTCATGGGCAGCCAAGGCTCATTGATGCATGTAGGGCAGAAAAAGGGGGACCAACATGATGATATGCAGGTCATAACGTTATACCTGATTATTGTATATCGCTAATGAGCACAAATCCAGACTATGGAGCACTGGGGGAAAAATGGAAGAATTTGAACTGACTAAGTTGATCACTAGATCTTAACCCAACTGAACATGATTTCACCTCCTGAAGAGACGACTGAAGGGAGAAACCCCACAAAACAAACGGCATCTAAAAGACACCATGCCAAAAACCTGGAAGGACATAACCAATGAAAAAACAAGAAATTCGGCAGCGTCCATGGGTTGTAGGCTTGATGCAGTTATTTCAAGAAAGGGATATGCAACCTAATATGAAGTATTTTTGATGTTAATTTAGTTGTTCTTTCACTCATTTGTAAAGCCAGCTGGTTTGTTATGGTCTATGTTGTTTATCATAACTAGGAATGGAATAAAAGCCAAAATTCTGATCTCAGCTCTTATTCATCTTTTGCTCTCACATAGATATCTTCAGCACTCAGCAAAAACTAATTAACTTGCCTTGCTGTTCCAGTACTTTTGGAAGAAACTGAAAGCTGTCTGTCTTGTTGCTCCTGTCCTTGACTTTTCCACTCCTGGAGGCCTCTTTTTGTGGGTGTAAACACACAATTGGAATGTTATTTGTATAGCAACCTTTCAGTGTGTGTGTGTGTGTGTGTGTGCGTGTGCTGTCATTCAGACTGTCAGCTTTACTCAGTTGTTGAGTCTTTTGGCCTTGACGGCTGATTAGATACTGAGAGATAATGTGTTGGTTTGATCATAGTGTCTTGTACCTTATGTGGACACCTTTGACCGAGATACCGAGATTATGTTTAGGTATTACAGTTCGTTTTGACACTGAAACATTTCTTATGGATTTCTGAAGCATATTAGAGTATTTTAGTTTATGCATGAACTTACTTTCTTGCTGAGGGAAATGAGATACTACTTTGTCAGTACCATAATATTGTAAGTAGAACTAGAGCTGTACAGCAGCTCTGTCTAGACATAACAAAATCCATCTGCCAGTACACACAAATACACAATATCCTCACTTCTCACCAACTCCAACAAAAATCCATGATGTTAAATGAGCTCATATGCTAAACGGCGCCAGGTTTAACTGATTTTTGTACTGAAACATACTAACGGGCTGCTGGCTGTAGCCTCATATTTAACAAAACGTAATTTTACTATACACCAGGGAGATTAATATCCAATTCACCTCGTTTTCTTTAGAAAAATCTACCTCTCAACTAACTTGACCCCAGTGAACACTTCCCTGATGAGTTTATTGCCTCAGTTGGTGGTTTTAAGTCTTACTGTGTATAGCACAATCCTTATTCTGTAAACTACCATCCCCATCAGAGTCAAAAAGAAGGATAAAGTAGGGTATGCATCTCTGTTACTGACAAATCCCTAGCCATTGAATGTGCAGTGTCCCTAAATTTATCAGTCAGATCCACCCATCACTTGTCATATCCAATGCCAAATTGGCAGTGGCAAAAACTGTCTTTGCAGTGGGACTTGGCTGACTTTAAAGCACAAGTGATACATGGAGATACTTTCCTTTTAATGTGGGACCATTTTTTCTAGGCCCTTTATTTTTCCATGAAGAATCATTTGCAGGGGAAAAAGTCTTTTCTATTTTGCCATTAAACTGCCTCACGAGTGTGAAGCTATGTGTGGGTGTGCTTTCTTACTTATGTTATAGTTTTTCAATACCGCCCACAAGAAGTCAGTGTCAACAGCTCCAAATGTTACAGGACACTGAAGAAGAAGAATGTGCCTGGAAACATTTTTGTTGTCTTTGCTTCTAGCCGTTTTTGTATTGTATGTTGTCTGTATTTGCAGGGCATGTATTGTCAAGTTGATGTTTTTTTTTAAAGTTGCAGCACGCTGCTCTCTTTTAGCCAGTGCACTTGGCCTTCATGGTGTAATGATTTTCTTTTTGAACACAGGGATCTGTTCAGTATTGTTTGAGACCCGTATGGGCTGCATGAATGAGGTGGTGCCTGAGGAAACCCAAAAGTTCATCTTCTCCGTGGGCGAAATGTTCCGGCTCTCCCCAATCGTCGTCCTCTTTCCCCGGTCCCTCTGGCCTTACCTGCCTTTCTGGAAAAATTTTGTTGCAACCTGGGATCATCTCTTCAAAGTTGGTGAGCAACATTAATTTTCAGCCAGTGAATAAAAGTGTGGTGTCTTGGTAAAAGGATTAAATTTCCCCCTTTATATGAAAATATGCACTGTTTTCACATAGTTATCAGAAATATGTGGGATTTATTTAAGGAAACGTTCCCATTACTGATTGTGGCTCAGCACGGTTACTTGAGTTCAGGGTCCATGGCCATCTCCGGTTGCACTATCAAATAATGTCAAGGTCAACAGACTGCGCTGACGCCCACAAAGCAACAAAGTACATCCAAAGGGCTCGCTGCTCTTAACGGTGTTTGTACAAGATCATTCACTGTGTCTCTCTTTCCCCATCTAGTGGGCCAATGGGTTTTTACACAATTTTCTTTCTCATGCATTATAAACGGGATGAGATGAATTTTTTCTCATAGCTGAAGATTTGGTGAAGAAGAAAATAGAGGAGCTCCAGAAGAATGTGACCCTGGACAAGAACGTGGAGGGAGCGTACCTCACACACCTGCTGCTCAGTGATCAGATGACCATCACAGAGATCCTGGGCAGCATCACTGAACTCCTGCTGGCAGGGGTCGACACAGTGAGTAATTACGCCGTCCGCCTTTCCCACACTCAGTTCAGTTATTACCTTTTTAAAGAACAAAGCCAGACAAGTTTATGTGCATTAAAGTGTGTCAGTATCTACTTTTTTTTTTCTTACTACACGAAGGCTTGCAAAATAACAAGTTCAAAATAAAACAAAATGAAATTCACTCAGCCCTCAACCTGGACATTTAGAGAGATTTGCATTTTTAGATTAGAATTATATGCAGCATAATTCTAAACATCATATTTTTTTTTAAATCATCTTGAATGTATACATTTTGGTTCAACTGTCATCTGCCCGGAGCCTTTTACTGAGAGCAAACATACAGTCATGTAAAATAGAGAGTTTTCACTCTTTGCAGTCTGATGAAAAACTAAATATACCTTTACTGGTTCCATGGGAATAAAGAGAGTAAATAGCAGCCAGGTCTTGCTAATCAAATGCACTTGATTAACTGATCTTCAGTAAGTGTGACCACTCTATAAGAGCAGATGTTTTGGCAGTTTTGGGCTGGAACATTTCTATTGTGTTTTAATACAAGGCCACAATCTTCCCAGGACTGGATCTCACAAAATTCACCCCAAGGACAGACCAAGCAACGCTCAGAAGGTACATTCAGCTGTTCCCCTTTTTCCCCCACAGCAGGTGAATTCACATGTGATTTGCCACAGATTTTATGCAGGATGACCTTGCTGTGTCTCCTCCCAGTAATATTCAAGATAAATTGCCAAAAAACCCAAGAGCTAGATGTCAGAATTTACAGGCCTCAGTTAGTATGTTAATTGTTAATTCTTATGACAATACTATCAGAAAAACACTGGGGGAAAAACTCTCGGTCGTTAAGAGGGAGAAAGACTCTACTCTCTTAAAAGAACATGGCAACGTGGCTTTGGTTTGCAAAGTTGCATGAGGGAAAAACACAAGACTTCTGTAACAATGTCCTTTAGATAGACAAGACCAAAGTGGACATGTGCCTATAATGCACAGTGCCACACAAACGCAGCATATCAGCACAAACACCTCATACCAACTGTCAAAGATGGTAGTGGAGGGTGGATGATTTGGTTTGTTTTGCAGCCACAGGGCCTGGGCACCATGGATTTCTCTGTATACTAAAATATTCTAGAGTCAAATGTGAGGCCATCTGTCTGTCAGCTAAAGCTTGGTCAAAACTGGGTCATGCAACAGGACAACAATCCCAAGCGCAGCAGCAAATCTCTTACAGAATGACTAGAAGAAAAGAAAAGAATCAATGTGTTGCAATGGTCCTGTCAAAGTCCAGACCTCAACCCAAATGGAAGCCTGTGCCAGGCCTTTAAGAGAGCTGTGCACAAAACAAATGCCTGCAAACTTTAATAAACTGAAGCAACATTGTAAAGAAGAGTGGGACAAAATTCCTCCACAGTGATGTGAGACTGGTAGTCATACAGAAAACCATTACTTTGAGTTATTGCTGCTAAAGGTGGTTCTACAAGCCACTGAATTATGAGGTGCATTTAGTTTTTCACACATGGTTTTTTCATGTTGGCTTCATTTTTATTTGTTTTTACACCTCTTTTTGTAATTCAATAATTTTAGAACCTAAAAAGACCGGATAATCTTTTTTAAAATTTTACATAAAACCATAGAACTCAAAGAGACTGCTTTCTCTTTCACGTGACTGTATTGTTTACCTCGGGCATCCCAATTACAGGATCAGGAAACAGTACCTCAAGGCATTTTCTTCCTTTTAGTATAACATATTAATTTCAGACCAAAATCTCTTGTAAATTTGATGTTTGGTGTTTCTTCCTTATTATAGATGTGGCATCTTTTGTCAAACCCATTTTTAAAAGATTACAATAATTTGTTTATCCTACAGTATACAATTTCTTAGCTTAGAAATTTAATTGAAGTTTTATGAAATAATTATTAAAAGGTAATTTAACTGCTTTGTCTAGTAAGGATTATTCTTAAAGGCATTTTAAATTAATTTGCAAAAAACAAAAGATAAATTCTTCAGTTTCTGTACAGCTATTTGTTGTAAACAAGGTGATGGTAAGTTTGGTTTAAACTCTTGTACCTAAGTGACTCTGCAGAGCTGCATAATAATGAGCCTTAAAATTCAGTACCCATATGCTCCCATTAAAAATACTTAACTTTGCTTATTTGTAATGATCATTGGTCCCTCATGCTTGTGTACAGAATTAGCCAAAGCAGCATCTCAGCTACTTAAATATGAAACGACTCTCTCCTGCTTTTGAAATCTTGAGCAATAATCTACTTCCATTCGAGCAGAAAATAAATTGGATAAAAAAAGAGGATCAAAGATAAGGCACTCTGGCCTTGCATGCTGCGGTGCCAGAAAGTATCAAGTAAAAGCATGAAAGGTCTGTCATTGATTAATCAATTCTGTGAAGTCCTTACAGATAATTCCCGTCCTAAATACCAACCTCCATGAAACCCAAGCGCAAAATTTTCTTTTTTTATCAAACTGAGCCCAATTTTGGACTTGAACATCTTTTAATGAGATTGCACAAGCTGAAACATTTAATCAAACAGAACATTACACACTCCTCTGTTTTGTAGACCTCCAACACTATCTCCTGGTCGCTGTACCACTTGGCAAAGGAGCCAAAGATCCAAGAACAGTTGTACCATGAAGTGATAAGTGTTTGCCCTGGAGACAAGGTGCCAAACAGCAATGACATTGCTCAGATGCCGTTCCTGAAGGCTATCATCAGAGAGACACTGCGGTAAGATGAGTCTTTTCGGTAATAAGACATCAACGGAACACCAGGAGTTAGTCTGTTATTTAAACAAGGTTTGCTCTGAAGGAGAGGGCACGTAGTCTGATGAGGTACAAAATCTACAGGACAAATGATAATACTTATTTACTCTTAAACTGCGAAGACTTTATGTACAATATAGTTTGACCCTTTGCTAAGAGTTAGGAGAGAAAGTCTATACCACAAACCTGAAGCTAACACACCAAAAAAAAAACAAAGCATTTCTGGTCAATTATTCCAGAGTTTCTAAATGTATTGAAAAGCATTCCAGATGCTCTACACTTTAGCTGAAGGAGTGATTAAACTTGTTCACTCATCAATAGTTTTATGCAGTGGTTATCTTATTTTAATCATTTTGTAATTATGTGATATGAAGATTGGTGCAAACAAGACAGTTTAACTATTTATATGTCAATACACCCTTTGTTTGCAAGTGGTAACACAAATACACTATATGGACGAAAGTATGGAGCCGCAACTCATCACATCTACAGGAGATCTTATGACAACCCATTCAAGTCCATAGGCATTAATATGGAGTTGGTCCCCCCTGCCATAACAGCTTCTACTCTCCTGTAAAGGCTTCCTGCAAGATTTTGGAGTGTGTATGAGGGATTTTTTTTTTTTTTTGCTATTCATCCAGCAGAGAATTTGTGAGGTTGGACAAGAGAGCCTGGCTTGCAATCTCTATTCTAGATCATCCCAAAGGTTTTGAATGGGGTTGAGGTCAGGGCTCTGTGTGGACCAGTCAAGTTCTTCCACACCGTACTCATCCAACCATGCCTTTATGGACCCTGCTTTGTGCCCTGGAGCATAGTCATGCTGGAACAGAAAAAAGACCTTTCCAAAACTGTTTGTTGGAAGTATAGCATTATCCAAAAATGTCTTGGTAAACTGAAAAATTGAGATTTTGCTCACTGGAACAAAGGGGTCCAGACCAATTCCAGAAAACAAATCATCCTTTATCTCACTCACCATGACTCAGTCTGACACTTGGCATTGTGCTTGGTGATGTAAGGCTTGCATTCAGCTGCTTGTCCATGGAAACTCATGCCATGAAGCACTTTTTTTTTTTTTTTTTTGTCTGTGTTAATG
>VUQH01015745.1:3568-21338 GCA_015106775.1 Etroplus canarensis | reverse complement strand
TCCTCTTCTCCTCCTGCTTGGCAGCTCCATCTTCAACATCCTTTATCTAATATAAAGTAACACACTCAAATGAACTCTAAGATGACCCATTCTTTCACAAATGTTTGTAAAGGCAGACTGAATGACTAGGTGCTTGATTTTACACCTGTGACAATGGGACTGAATGAAACACCTAAATTCAGTGATTAAGACATGTGGCTCAATACTTTTGTTCATATAGTTTATATAATTGTACTAGTGGAAAATAAAACTTAACAGCATGATTTTAAATGTCCTCTGTAATAAATCTGTGCTTTTATAAATGCAGTTGTAGTTCAGGCCAACCAGACAGGGAGGCAGCATGTGTACATTGTTTGAAAAATGTTTTGGAATTTCCAGGCAAGCCTAAACCTGTAGTGATGTGCTTTGAGCTAGTGGTCAGGAATGTTAAGCTTGGCTACTGTATAGTTTTCAGAAAGGGAATGTGAACTCCACTGTGCTGTTAGAGCTACAAATATCTAGCAGTGCACTTTATTTAGACATACGTCTCTTCACTGCAATATTCCTCTGTCCACTGCTACAGGAAAATGTGTGTTTGTCATGGTTATTCTGATTCAAAGTGACGTGACACTGTAGGCGGTTTATCAACTTTCAGTGAGCCCAGACATCAATGACTTAAATGACGTTGTGCGACTTAAGTACAGACAAAATGCAAACACAGTTGCATTACAAGGAAACTACAAAGCATGATAAGCAGATTCCACCTAAAAGCAATAAGAGTAAATTTTAAGTCAAAGATGAGAGGTTGAGGCTACACACCATGTTATTTGGAGAATATAATTTACCCTTATTTAGATTTCAAGAGGTCAGTTAGGAAATAATGAATACATGCAAAGAATAGTTGCCTTGATGTGGTAAACCCCACCCGTCTGATACCCAAAGCAGAGGAGGACAAATGCTATGAAGAATGGAAAGCTATTCATTAAAGGCAGTACAGCCTTGGTTTTCTTACAGCAGAGTGGTCCGGTGACCAGGCCAGGAAGATCCACTCGTAGCCTTGGTTGTTAGTGGAGTCTAGCCGATACAGAATATAGCAGGGCATGTCATCATCAAGGAGGGGCAGCACTAAAGAATCATACTCCTGGTCCCATTTTTTTGATGCTTTCCTGGTGGCGCCCAGAGTCAGCTGCTCTGGAAAGCAGATGTGTGCAACAAAATATTTAGCAGTGCATGGATTTGTTTCTTGTGCTGACATCCTAATGTCAACCTTAACAGAAGTTTGGGTAGAAGGACGAGTTAAAGAGTTTTCCTGGCAGAACAAGCTGTAAACACTTTCCAGGACTCTGGAACGTTGCTTACCATCCTCAATGACGATCTTTAGGACTCGATATTCCTCCCCACCCCTGGCATTGGCAAAGATGTCCTTCACATCATTCCCCGCTGAGAAAAGACAGAGAAGCATCTAAACAGACGCAGGCTTGGCAACACAAACATCCTAACAGGGCCATTATGAGTCATGGATTGTGAGTCTACACCTAAAGGTTTAATGAGTTATCATAGCCTTTGAACCGTCAGATGTCAGCCATTACACAAAAGACATATCAATCACATGCAGACCATTGTAAGGATAGCATTTTATTCTACTGTAAAGACAGTTCAGGAAACTTTTTGGTCCTGTAACTTTTTGGTTAATTGAAAACCAGAGGGGTTTCAGTAACAGAAAACTGAGAACCTTTGACCTCAAAGCCAGCCACAATAAAAAAATCTAAATAAGAAAGAGTCTGTGGTTTTCCATTCTCACAACCTCACCAAAGCAAAGTCCAACAAAATATCCACACAGGGCCTTTTTATATACATTATGCAAGAAAACAAAATTCCCACATAACAGACAGGATGGTAAATAATTATGTTAACAGGACTGAAATTTATTTTTCACCTCAAGCATGATCTGGTCAGCTACAGACACCCATAAAAAGGGGGGATAGTTTAAGTTAGAGTAGCCTCTGTGTTAGATTTTCTAGTCAAAGTTAAGAGAATTCAAAGCTACATACTGGGGGCACAGTGTGAGAAAGCACATGCTGTATTTGATGCATATCCATTCTGAGCTCGTCTAACATGCAGGTGGTTTGACCTCAGGCATAAAGCAGCACATTTGAGATTAAACAGCCGTCGTGTATAAGAGGAGGTCACGCCCTGCTTAAATCCATTTTCATAATGACAGCTTTGGAAACGCCAGCGCTATTCACGGATACACGGAAACACCGGCAGGTACGAAGCCAGCAGTTTGTCAAAATCAAGGCGTCGTCTTTCTATTCAATATTTCTATTAACGCCACCGGACTGATGCTTCGTGTTGAAACGCTGGAGCGTTGAATGCTTCTGAAGCACTGAGGGCAAAGTACAGAGCTGTCGTGTTTTAGGTCACTCGTAAACTGATTAAGGACTCTGGATTAGGTTTCCTGGTCCTAAAAGTGCCCAAACAGGGCTCACTCACTCACTCACTCTCGCTCTCTCTCTCACACACGCACACATCACGATAGCTCACAGCTAGCTAGGAGTGGCTAGCTAACTTGACGTTAGCTTCTTGTTGCAGCTGCTTAAAGCTCACCCGTGAATCACACACTCCCAAAGCGAGATACATGAATGCAGAAACGCGGAAATCAAAGGAATGCATCTACCTTGAATGCCCGTTTGATGTGACATCGCGTCGTCCGTCGGATAAAAGGCTGAGGCAGATGATCAGGCGAAACCAGGACAGAAGTAGGAAGTGGACTACAGCGCAGAGCCCCGCCCCGCGTCTGTCGTCACCAAATCACAACGCGAAGGCGGGTTGATTGTATTTTAAACGTTTAGACAATCTCACACTGTCATAGACACGCTGTGCTGTGCTGATCCCTTCTATGCAAGCACAGCTATTCTCCTCACAAATGTTTTCACACACAGAAACTAATCCTGCTTGTGAAGCAGCTTTTTAAAAAAGAAGGGCTTCTGTACTCTTATGAGGAGTTTATATGGAGAAATGCAAACATCCTGTCTCTCAGTAGGAGCACAGTGAGAAAAAATGGCTGCTCCCTTGTTTTCTCCCCAGGGGGTCGCCACAGTGGATAAATCCGCATGGGTAATTTGGCAGAGATTTTACGCCGGATGCCCTTCCTGATGCAACCTTCCATTGTGATAACCTTTAATACCTGGATTGTTTTTCTTATGGCCACATCTTGTACATAGTATTTACATTAAGGTTAATTTATTTTTAGCTTTCATCTTTATCTTTCATGTAGAAAAAGAAATACTTTATTAATCCCCTAATGGGGACTTTACAACTTGATCACAGCGCACTCTTTAATGTAGGTATACACACACTTAACATACAGTTGACTGATATACATGCACACACACAGGCAGAGGTGAGAGAGAACAAGGCAGCCCATTGCAGACACCAAGGAGCACGGTGGGGGTTTGGTGTCTTGCTCAGGGGCACCTCAGCAGTGGGGTGGCCCCAGCCCCACAGGTCTCCAACTGCCATAGGCGAGTATCAAACCAGCATCACATCAGCAGCCCTCTGGTTCCCAACTATTCACAGTGAACCACTAGTTATATTTAAAACTTCTCTGTCTCATTTTGAACGTTTATTTTTTGGTCATGGCACTTTTTGCATATAGGTTTATAGAATTTCATTTTTTTATATTTCATATTCATATATATTTACTTATACCTCATGGAGCATCTGTAGCAACCCCCTGGGATTAATAAAGGATTCTGATTCTGACACATATGATGTTGTTTTGGAAAGATTTTCACTTGGCCCTGAGAGCATATTTTGGTAAAGAAATGATACTTAAAGAACATGACTTATTACTAATTTTAACTAATTCCAAATTCTCCAGTAAAAAGCAGTACATCATTTTTGCTCATAATTCTAGCCAGATTTTATATAAATAAAATTATGCAGCTTTTGAAAAGAAAATAGTTCAATTTATATTTCCAAACACTGTTGCACCTCAAAAACCCCATCAAGAAATTGAACAAGACTGGACCCATGCAAATCATACAAAAATTTTCCCCAGTTAATCACACCTCTTGTTAATGTTCCCTTTTTTAATTACTTTAAAACTATTTTCTTTTTTATGTATTTGTTTTGTCATTATTCTTATAGAGCATTATATTTTTCTACATGTGTTTTTATATTCCTGTTTTTAAGATGTGAAGTTGTAAACAATGTTGTTTAAATAAAGTTTATTTAAAAATATTTCAGATTATCAGGGTCTGTCAATTATATGTTCCTGTGAGGGAGCAGTAAGATGACCCATCCATTATTCTTATAAAACTGTAATTTAGTTTATTTTTCTGTGGAAAAAATTGGTCAGCCCTGGACCGATTATCCACATTACTTTTTGCCCAAATTATTTGGAAAGGCTAAACCATGTTTAGTTGTAATTTTTCTTATACTGTCTTATATTTTTCATCCCTCACCTCCTTTCTATAGGTGCTGCAGAGCCTGGACTCTCTGCTGCTGCCTGCCCACCACCAGCCTGTGCCAGGAGACCTGGTCAACCTGGCAATGGTGGACAGCAGTCAGTCTTTCTCTTTGCATGTAACCCTGCTCTCAGTCTTGCAGTGATGATTATCTTCATGATCACTTTTTTGATGTTTGTTTTTATGATTCGTTGCTTGGCCTATGAACTGCAAAAAATATTGCTGAAAATAGGATTTTGCATTTTTTACAGTTTGTTTTATAATTGACTGAATTAAGTAATCATTCCAGCTCTATATGTTCATCAACAGAAGTATATTTTATGCAATCACTTATTTAATTTTATAGTTTCTTCTTTTTTAGGCTTGTTGCAGCACAAATCTTTCTGCTACACCTCGTCAAGAGGCTGAACTTCAGTGCATCTTGGGGGCTACATGTAACAAACAAAGAGGCAGACAACTATTCCTTCTCACAATCGCAAAAAACTACTCAAAGAATGAGCAACTTTGTCAAATGTGTCCTTAATATTTTTATGTCTTATTATTCCAGAGTCTTTCCACCTCAAGGTATGCACTCCTTCCAGCAGTGCTGTTGACCTCATCTGCATCCACCTGCGTGACAGTGTTCACGACTGGACCCAAGTCTGACATCAACATAGTCGTATGTATATGTTTAAATTTACCTTCGGCTGCTCCCTTGTATTTTCCCCAAGGGGTTGCCACAGTGGATTAATCTGTATTGGTAATTTGGCATAGGTTTTACGCCAGATGCCCTTCCTGACACAACCCTCCATGGTGAGAAGGGCTTGTGTCCCCACCTGGAATTCAGTCAGGGACCTTTCGCTTGTAAGGTGAATGTGTAAACCACTACACTAATGGTACTTTAACAACATAAATATTAAACATTGCAACAAGACCCCCCTGCAGAGGGAGGTTTGTATGAATATTTTTAAAATGTTTTTTATTATTATTATGCCTCCACCTGGAGGCATTACGTTTTCGGGTTGTCCGTCTGTCCAACCATCTGTCCATCAGTCTGTCCTTCCATTACAAATCTTACTAATGCTACAGGAGCTGACTTATTTGTCCAAATTTTGTGTGTTTAATACCAATGATGGGTAGAACATCTTATTACATTTATGAGACTGTGGGGTCAAAGGTCAGGGTCAGACAGTCATTAATGAAATTCTTGTTACCATCATAGGTGCTTACTGGGCTGCTGAATCCTTGTCAATACTCTTATGGTTAATCACTAGGATGGTTAGAAGAATTGAGAACATTTTAGAGATCATGAGGTCAAAGGTCAAGGTCACACAGGGTCAGATTTAATGCAGAAGCATACCAGCTGAGTTCTAGGCATTTTATTTTTTATTTCAGTTTCTAGAAAAACTGCATGACATTTGTTGCAGTCATTTTCTCTTATCTGAGCAAAGATTTCTGTACCACACAACCCCAAAGTATAGGGTTTTCACATGTTCTCCCACATGCTTACACGTTGGTTATGGCTATGCTTTTTACTCGAAATATATCTGCAGTGATTGTAGCAAAAGAGCAAAATTCTGACTTTTGACTCACTGTACACTGCACTTGTGCCCAAAACAAATTTGCCACTGCCATTGTGTGGACCTAAACTTCCCACAGCTTGTTTGATAGTATATTATTTCATGTCTTTATCTTCCATATCTTGTCTTAAATTCCATAGCTGAAAAACAACATGCTGTCTGTAAGTACTGTTTGCTTGTACGCCAACAAGCTTCAGCTTCAGATCAGAGGAGCCTGTGGTTGTTGAATGATACAGCAATATTTGAACAGAATTTATGCCACAGTTGCTGTCTCTACCATTTTTTTAAAATCCATCCATCCATCCATCCATCTTCTTCTGATTAGCCAGTTCAGGGTTGCAGGGGATGCTGGAGCCTATCCTAGCCATCATAGGGCAAAAGGTGGGGTACACCCTAGACAGGTTGCCAGTCCATCGCAGGGCCAACACAGAGCGACAGACAACCAGTCACACCCACATTCACACCTAATGGCTCCTGGAATGTGAGGACTATAGAACATATTTATATAAAGTTTTTCAGCTTGTTCATTTGCACAAGTTGGTTAAAAAAATCCTTAACCCAATGGTTCTCAAACTGCGGGGCAGTCCCGCTGGTGTTGTGCAGACAACCAGGTGAAAAATATGATGTGAAACTAAGGTGAATAGATATAATTCCAGGGGGTTTTTAAGTAAAAGAAGCAAACAAGCGTTTGCTGATGCTACTGCACAGATGATGTGTACATTTAAAAATCAGCATGGATTATTTTTATTGTTTAGGATTGATAAAATTGAGGGGTATGAGTGTGCATTTTTGTGAGGTGTGGGACCTGAATTTTTTTCAATTTCTAAAGTGAAAAAAAATCACTGCCTTAGCCTAACCCGATTTAAAGGAGGTCACCTCCAACTTTTTTTTTTTTTAAAAAAATAAGCTTCAATGTGCCCAAAGCTTTGCAAGTGACTCCATAGGCAAGGAACACATCTCTATATATTTGTATGTTAAGTCAACTATCTAAAAGAAAACTGACAGGCAGAAAAGATCAGCTGTAAGTTTAATGCCATCAACTGAGTATTACTCAGTGAGGAGGAGCTTCTTAATGATCTATATGGATAACAACAGTTTTGGTCTATTTATGAGATATTTTAATTACATTTTTATCATGTTGGGTATTTAAAGACATAATGAAACACTAATGTAATGAAAAATTATGAAGACGGTATCTGCTTTTATAATTTAGTAAGTTTGAATTAATGGTGTAAGTCTTCCCTGTTATATGGTTGGCTATATTATACGGTACTTCAAGAAAACACGCATTGGTTGTATTTTGTATCACACTGTATCAGTCACCTTTTATTTGTTTTGTTTTTCCAGGTCTCTGAACTGTCATGACGGGAGATTTCCGCCTCTCATAGCAGCAGATCCTATTTGGCGTGAAATCCGGCAACATCTGGAAGCCACTGGCTGGTCGCTGTCCCTCCTCCTCTTTAAAAAAATAAATAAACAAACAAATAAATAAATACACGGATTTATGGCAGCAAAACCATCCCCTTCTCAGCTCTGCACCAAGCGTAACACACACACACACACACACACACACACACACACACACACACACACACACACACACACAGAGTCATACAGGAAACATTTTGAACCCTTCTTCAAAATAAAGTGTTCCTTGTGTCACATCAAGCAATCAGTGCTGTGCTGCAGCTGGAACTAGTGTTTAATATGAAACTAACAATTCACCAGTGATATACAGTAATGTAATGTACAGTAATATACAGTAATTTTTTCATTTAGCTTCAGCTTTTCTGTAGGCCTCCTCATATTCAGAGCTGACCGCAAGCTGTCCAGACCTTGAATTCAAACCACAACATTTCCACTGCCACACATCATATTATTAATGAGGTTCTTCTCTTGCAAAATGATGTCTGATTTACACAAAACTGGTCTACTGTTACTGTGACCAAACAGCAGTTGGATTCATCTGTCCAGAGCACATTATTTCTAAAGGGAATAAAAGTGTATCTTTGCGTGAGTGCTCAGTTAGGAAAGCAAAGACTTCATGCAATTTATGTCTGCTTCTAGTAGCATTAATTTTGACACCCACTACTTAACCCAGAGATCCTGTGATGAAGGGACTTGTTTTTCAGTTTGCTTCTACACTTACATTTTTGAGATAGCTTGCTCTGAAGAAATTGGCAGTTTTTTGAAAGCTGGTCTAGTGTCAGATGATTTTCAGTAGGAACACTTCATTCAATTAAGTTGGAAAACTTTTTAAAATTCCCTTTCCACACTCCCAAGGATTTCACAACCTTTTTTTCTTCTCCACGTCCTTTCTTTTGGCATAATGACACCAAATGTTTCAATATTAATCACTAAATTTCAGAGGTTTGAAAAATTCAGGTCTACCTGCACCTCACTTAGGTTGCTCTCCTGACTGCCATCTAATCAGAAACTTATTTGATGGATTTAAAAGTGTGATACTTACATTTTCAATGTGACTGATTTCTTGCTGTTACAAAAATATATATAATATTTCAATTTTAGTGTTCAAATACCAAAAATAAATGTCTACTTATTTTGGTGTAGGTCAATTAAAGAAACAGATTCTTCCTTCAGTATAGTGAACAGTTTTCTGTCTTTATGTGGGACTGCACAGCATTTTTATTCCTTGCCCCCTGTCCCACATATTGACATGATGTCCCACTTTTTGATCAGCTCTACAAGTCATACACTTTAAAAAAAGTCTGGCTTTTACCCAGTGCATGTGACAAAAGTAGGGACAGTATTTTAGTGCAGGTTTTACTGCCATTGCTATGCCCATTAGGGAAATTTGCAACCCACCAAAAAATTAAAGTTCACTGAACATGATGGAAACTACCATGAAGAAAATGAGGTCAAAATTTATACTGAGAAACATAGGTTTAGGCTTTTTGCTGGAGTAATTTTTCAGTTTTGCACAAGGGAAAAAGACATGAAGTGAAATTGTATGTATGTGTCATAATTAGCTGAAAATTGCCAAAATTGTCAAAAGAAGTGTGCCAATATACAGATGTATCCCTACTGTAACCCAAAGATGACTACCATCTTCAGTTTTCTTTCATCCTGTTTCTATTTACTGAGCAAGGAAGTTCAAAAAGTTGCATTCAAATCTTCTTCTTTCAGCTGCTCCCGTTAGGGGTCACAAAGCTGATCGTCTACCTCCTTCTCACCCTGTCCCTTGCATCCTCCTCTGTCACTCCAACCCTCTGCATGTCTTCTCTCACAACATCCATACATGAATCTTCTCTGTGGTCTTCCTCTTCTCCTCCTGCCCAGCATCTCAATCTTCAACATTATTTGTTCAGTATATCCACTATCCCTCCTCTGCACGTGTCCAAATCATCTCAGCCTCGTCTCTCTGAGTTTATCTCGAAACTGTTCAACCTGAGCTGTCCCTTTGATGGACTCATTTCTAATCCTGTCCATCCTGGTCACTCCCAGTGAAAATCTCAACATCTTTAACTCTGCCAGCTCCAGCTCTGCCTCCTGTCTTTTGTCAATGCCACTGTCTCCAAACATACATCATGGCAGGTCTCACTACCATCTTGTAAACCTTTCCTTTCACTCTTGCAGCTATCCTTCTGTCACAAAGCACCCCTGAGACTCATCTCCACCCACTCCACCCTGCCTGCACTCTCTTCTTCACCTCTCTTGTGCTCTGTCCGTTGCTTTGGATGGTTGATCCCAAGTATTTCAACTTATCATTTAAATTCATCCACCTTCACTGCCTCTACTCCTTGCATCATCATCACTCTGCCTGCATCACTCTCATTAAAACACATGTATTCTGTCTTGGTTCTACTGACTTTCATCCCTCTTCTCTTCAGACCACCGTCCACCATTGCTAATGTGTCCCACATTGCTGGGATCTGGTCACCCTCAACTTTGGAAGCGGCATCTCTCGCTCTCTCTCTCGTTTTATTTTGAAAGGCCTAAGCGGAATTCCTATATTTGTACTGGCTCAGGCTTGGCGCTGGTGAATCAACGTGTTGGCTCCACTGTGTTGCACTGATGCTGTGCTCGTTGTGTGGCTCCAGCCCATCTCCATCCAGGCTACAGCAGCGGTAGCAGCGCCCTGTTTATCCCCCAGAAACGGTATCACGCGGCGGGGAACCACTGACGAAGCGCCGCCTGCTTCGGCTTCCCCTCCCGGCGTATGGACGGTCCGGCACGGCGGCAGAGGATTTGGGGGCGCCTCTGTCGCACGCCAACAACAGGTCGCATGGATAATCCCGCTACGACGCTCCCGTGTCGTCTCGTATTTGGGATGATTAGAGCGCCGCTGTCGGGATGATGCGGCCGCAGAGCAGACGCGGAGCGGGGCTTCACGTCCTGGCCGTCGACTGAGAGGAACGCGGCGTGGAGCAGGTGCGTAAATGATGGTGCTATTTACCGCACACTCACGATTAAAAACAAACAAAAAAAAACGACGTGCTTGCGGGTAACTTGCGCGCATTCCGGCTGTCCCGCACCTCGCTTGGTGCACCGAGATGCAACAGAAAGTGGTCATTTCGGTCAAGCTTGTTGTGTTGTCTATGTGTTGGGTGACATTTGGCGTCATCACTGAGGGGATATGTGTGTATGGCCACGGACTCATGCTTCATTCAGAAATAGCCAGAACTGCTGAAAATGGAGAGGCCATTTAGTGGATTTCCTGTAGCACTTAGAGACTGTTTTGATCAGTGCAAATCTAATCTTTATGGTTCAGAAGGAGTTTAGAGGATCTGCCATGTGGATGATGGAGATGATGCTGCAGGTCTTGAACCATCAGGTCATCTCTTCATTGCACTGCCATCATTATCTAAGTTGTAACCCACTCACTGCCCATTTTCCCCTTTCAGCATCATGTATTAAGTATAACTTCACACAAGCTGGGCACTGTCCAAGGTGCTGCCCACAGATTGGGAGCAGGTTCCTTGCCACACCAAAAAGCCTGCTTCTTCCCCTCCTTACGCTTAGAGTTAAAACTAATTGTACATCTCCATCTGCTTTACTGACATCACCCAAAGTGGAAGAAGAGAAACATGATGCTGGTGAAATTTAATAGCCACATGGGTGTTCCACTGTGGCACCTATTTCTGAAGCCATTACATAATTCCAAATTTCCACTGTGGGGTATTTTTGGGAACGGTGTCAAAGCAGGGAGACGCTCAGTCCAGCAAAGTCAGAGCGTTCTCAGAAGCTGAGAGCAAAGGAGTGAAGAGTGGGTTCATGGGTGAATAATTAAAAATACAGGAGGTTACTCAAGCGCTGCTCGGCTTTGCGTTCCCAAGGAAAGCTTCGGTTTAATGCTGCCACGGCTGTCACAGAGAAGACAGGCCGAGAGGATAACGGCTAGTGTCTTCTATAGCACTTGACGATTCCACCTCATCCAGTTATGACACGTGAAGAATTTAGTCTCTAAAGCTGAGACTTTTCTGCTTTGATGAGCAAATTACTTTTAAAGTTTTCACCAGTCTAACTTGTTTTCATGCTCTAGACTCTGCTGACTCATAACTGTGTGAAAATCTTATAATTAAATGGAAAAGTCAGGAATTATGTTAAGAAATCTGCATGTGTGTGTACTATTGGCAGTGTTGCTGAACTATCTGATCTGTCTGAATTGAGCATGATCCTAATCCACACCAAACCTCAGTGATATTCCTACCACTAATCTGTGTCTGAGGGATGTTTTCACTCTAATCTGCCTGGTTGGTAATGTAATCTGACTGAAAGAAGCACTTTCTCTTTCTGTCTCTCTCTGGCTCCCAGGTGTAGTGTGGCTGGGGGCTTAGCAAGATGGAAATAGATGCCCTTTTCCGCTACTATTTCCAGCATCCATGGTCCCGTCTCATCGTGGCCTATCTCGTCACCTTCTTTAACTTCCTCATTTTCGCTGAAGACCCCGTCTCTCACAGTCAGACAGAGGCCCAT
The DNA here is from genome assembly GCA_015106775.1 of Etroplus canarensis. Lineage (NCBI taxonomy): Eukaryota > Metazoa > Chordata > Actinopteri > Cichliformes > Cichlidae > Etroplus > Etroplus canarensis. The sequence continues at coordinate 9,391 of VUQH01015745.1, read as the reverse complement.
ATGATAGTGGTGGGCAACTGCTTCTCTTTCCTGTTCAACAAGTACCCGGGCCTTGGGTGGAACATCCTGAAAGTACTGTGCTGGACACTGGCCATTATCACAGGCCTGTTTGCCGGGAAGTTTATATTTCACCGCCAGCTCTTTGGTAAGTCATGCACACAATAATGCAGTGGAATGTGCAGAGTAATGACTCTTCTGTGGGAGGGAAACTTCCTCCAGCAATGTTCTTGTCTTAGCTATTCATCAGTGAGAACCACCTTTTACACTCACACTCAACTTTTCGTGAATGGTAATGTAATTACAGAGATTATTACATCTCCACAGTCAGCTCTCATCTTCAGATCTGTGCCATAGTGCTCATCCTTTCCTGTTGAACTTATTTCTGCCTCTATTCTCACAGTTTTTAGAAATCTTTTATGTTTTTAAGGCAAACTGGTTCAATTTGAGCTCTGATTATTTTCATTGCTGCTGATTAATCTTCTGATTAGCCTGACATAGACTGAAATTCTATACAAGGGTTTCATCCGGCAGATCTGTTTCACTGCAGACATTTTGAAATGTCTCAGTAGAAAAAGTGCAGATGCAAATAATAACTTTAGAAGAGCACCTCACAGATTTATGCTTGAAGACACTTGAATGAATAACAGGTAAAAGAAAAAACAAACAACATTCCTGATCAAAGCCGGGTGTCATGAGTATTCAGAATCCCCACACGGCATCATCTGTTAGTTCAAAAAGCCACTATATGGACCAAATTATTGGGCTTCACCTCATAACTGAATTCAGATTCTTCATTCTGTCCCATATAAAATTAAGCACATAGCTTTGCAGTCTGCCTTTACGAACAATTGTGAAAGAATGGGTCAGTCATTGAATTCCGGTGTAGTACTGTAATAGGATGCTACTGTTGTGAAAATTCTTCCATTCTAGATATTCCAGAATCAACTCTGCTGCTGCCACCACTGCTGCATATCCTTTGTGTCCTTGCATTAGCACAAAAATGTTTGATGCAGGATTTTGAATTTTGGCACAGTGATAGGCTTCCATGACTTGTGGAACTGATAAGACTTTTAGCCATTTTGAGAATATGGATTTGCCACTAGGTGGTGTAATTTTTTGGATTTGTTAAAAAACACTTTTTTAGCTATATCGCTGTGCCTATTGACCTGATCTGCATGAAACAAAAAACAAACTGATCGTGGGATCATACATGTTCACGGTGACAACATAGCTTGTCTGGTGGCAGTTTTTAGGGATATTATGGAATCAACTTTGCTGCTGCGTAAATTGGTTCTTAATCATCCAATTTGCATTAATAAAAAATAAAACAAATTGACCATAGCATCTAGCCTCACTTCACGTCAGCTGGGGTCGGTTTAGGTCAGCATTGATGAAGAAATTGGGGTTTCTTTTGGATATACCTTTAATAGTCACATGGTGGCTGTGGGGAGCTAGTTTTAGTTACTCTTGCCTTCCTATCAGCTCAGAGCAGTCAGGTCATTCTCTTCTGATCTCTGCCATCAACAAGGCTTTTTACCCAAAGAGCCTGCCGCTTACCGGATATTTTCTTTTTTGGACTATTCACCGTAAACATTAGGGATAGTTGTGCAGAAAAATCCTAGCAGAGGAGCAGTTTCTGAAGTACTTAAGCAGAAATTGCATTGTTGTCACAGATGCTCAGTTATCTATAAATAAACATAAACCTGAAACTATATAAACATGTATCTAACATAAATAGCTCCAAAGTTAGACACTATATACAATATGCAAAACATATGGCAATAGAAAGAAACTAGTCAAGAATTATTGAGTTTAATGGCCACAGATAGGAATGATTTCCTGTGGCGTTCTGTGGTGCATCATGGTGAATGAGTCTCCTGCTGAACGTGCTCCTGTGCCAGCACGTCATGGAGAGGGTGTGAAGGATTGTCCAATATTGTACTTAACTTGGACAGCATTCTTCTCCGTGACACCACTGTCAGAGAGTCAAGCTCCACACCCATGACGTTACTGGCCTTGTGGATCAGTTTGTTGAGTCTGTTGGTGTCCACTACTTTTAGTCTGCTGCCCCAGCACACTACAGCATGCAGGATGGCACTGGCTACTACAGACATATAAAATATTGTGAGCATCGTCGGGCAGATATTGAAGGACCTGAGTCATCTCAGAAAATAGAGATGGCTCTGGCCCTTCTTGTAGATCCTGTGTGTTTAGCGAAGTCCAGTTTATTGTCAATGTTAACACCAAGGTATTTGTAGTATACTGAGGTATTTGTAGATAGACCATCCCTTTTGGCACCAACAACCATGCTACATTTAAAGTCACTTAAATCACATTTCTTCCCTTTTCTGGTGCTCTGTTTAAACTGCAGCGGTTATTGTTGGCCATGTCTACATCCCTTGAGTTGCTGCCATGTGATTGACTGATTAGATATTTGTGTCAATTAAACAGGTGTACCTAATGAACTGGCTGGTGAGTTTAGCTCGGCAAAGTTGTCCAAATGGATTGCTTTTTCTCTTGTCAGTCATAGTTGCAGGTTGTGAGTTTCCCCTGATGGCCACAAAAAGGCATCATGCAGCATTTTTCACAGATTCAGTAGGTGTCCTCAAGGTCTGTTGTAGAGCCTTTGTTGTATAATATCTTTAAGGTTCCCCTTTAATAATGGCTGCATGATGTTCTGGTGGTGTCACCATCAAGTTCCACGTATTGTGCATACCATATAAGGAACTCAAACTGTAACAGAGTTGAGGTTTTCACTGCTGTGTCAAGTCAAATGCCTCAAGTAAATAGTAGCCAATAAGAGTTTGGCTTTGCTAGAAAAGTTCTGATGGTATTAATGAACTAATGTGTTAACACTAATGAAGGCTTTATTTAAGTGCAGCAGAATATAATAGGCTTTGTTCAAGTGTAACAGAATATAATAGGAGGACTCTAAATTAATGTTACTGATTACATTGTTTTTCCTGCTATGACTTGATATGACAGGTTGAGAAGCTCTGTAGCGGAACATGTTACTCAGCATGCACACTGCTCACTTCCTTCACCTCTCACACCACTATGGTACATTTCCTCTTTTTTCTTACCAACATGACATTTTCCTCATCTCGTCCTCCAGTCCCTCTGTTGCTCGCTTGACATCCTCCGTGTCACTCTCCTTATAATAGCTGTGACTCCATTCTCATTAGCCCCTCACTTTTTTGAACTGTGCAGCCATTTGTAGTGCTTTCAATTGAACTCACACATTTAATTTCCTGCTCAATTCACAAGTCACTTAGGCTCGGATATTATTGGGCACCCTGGTTTATTTTCTTGGATGAACCATTACTGACTGTAATTACAGGGCACAGAGTGGTGGCTGGTGCTGAGTGATCATCTTCTCTGAACATAAATAGAAAACCTACAGTCCACGATGACATGATACTTTGAGCAAATGCAGAGTCCTCCCTATAAGACTGGAAGTAGAAAATTGCTTTGAGGCCTGTGGCTTTTCTGTACTCAGGGGATAGTTAGTTGATCTAATAATACAAGTGCTCAGTCTTAAGTTGCAATCATTTTATAAAATGGAATGATTTCACACCTGACAGTCTGACAGTGTTTTCCTTTTTTTCAGGTCAGGCCTCTATGTAGGGCTGCTTGACCAGTATGCAAACTGAGTCCTTGGAGAATTATTAGACTGAGTTAAGAAAAAAGTTAATACTCTTTAAAAATTATCTCTGAAATGGAGTGTTGTATTTTGCTGTACAGACATGTGAAAATGTCCCCTTAATTTTGAAACCTGGAAAAAAAAATCACACATTTGCAGCTTTCCTGGGGTCAGCTGTCAGAATGGATATGTTGTCCATGGGCTGGTCTGCCTTAGCTGTAGTGTTATTTACCATGGGTTTGGTTTGAGTTCTGTTTTTTTTTTTAGAAGAATCTTGTAAATTTTATTAAAAACACCAAAACATTCTTTTATTTTACTTTATATATGAATCTAAATCTATGAGTTCAATAGGTCGGTTGTACTTGTTTAACCCACTACTACATATGAGTTTTGTTGTTATGGTGTGTTAGGTGCTCTATTTCTTCGTCAGGTGCAGTGACTTCCTCATAGTGACAAGATAACTTGCTAAATTCTCAGTTTATTTTTGGATTATGCAACCTTCAATATCAAAAGAGCTGTTTTTGTGCAATTTTTGCCCCTGAAAGTCTGTATGGAGCCACAAAAAACATTTGGGTGTTATAATGAAGGTGACACGGGCTGTTAAGTATCGACTGGTAATGTTTAGACTTTATATTTTAGACTGTTCTACAGTAAGGTATATATGATTATTTAACTGGTATTTAGCTTAGTATTTTCATTACATTAATACCATATTTTTGTTGCACTTAATAAAGAATGGAACTAAAGTTAACAAAACCGTCAATCAAAAAAAATCCACCAGTGTGTTTATAGGCCTACTTTCAACCAGAGTAAAGCTCTTCAGGCCACTTTGAATCCTACCTGTATTTGAGCAAATGAATAAAATTACAAATATTTCATTTTAATAATAAATAAAACATATAGTCTGATAATTTGAAAAAAGTACAAATAAATTTTAAATAAGGCCATTTCCAGTGTAATTTTAACTAAATCCAGCAGGCACTCAAGTGTGCCAGTTCACAGTGAAAGGAAACAAATCTTAAAAAAAAAAAACCCATTGATTCTGTCCGTATTTATATTAATCTTTTTTAATCTTTTTTTTTTTCAAAGTCGCAGTGAGCCACTGGAGATGGGGGGGGGGAAAAAACCATGCGACTCCAGACCCCTGGCTGATGCCAAGGTTGGCTAATTACCCTCTGGCTTTAGCTTCATATTCATATATTAATGTCAGAGTACTGTAGAGACTGTAGTCGAGCACTGTGACTGTATAGACTCTCAGCAAGATGGCAGATTATGCCCTTCATAGAGAGACATACAGGCTCACTAGGTTGTAAAAATTACATGTCACTTTTACACAACACAAGTCAGAACCACATGCAGTTGCATTAATGGATAGGGACCCAACAAGATTACAGTCTACTGACATAAGGCATTCTTACATATATCTGTGACACACCGCTCAGCCATTCCCAAATTTCATACCGCCAAGGGCCATCTCAAAATCTGAAAAATTTCTGTGGCCCTCTCAAAGCTTTAGTCAGTAATCCAATCAGCACATGAGCATAAGATGAAGTATTTCTTTCTTTGTGTTTATATTGATTTATTTTGATCTTCTGGAGAATAACTTGCTGTCTGCTGGTGCTGCTGCTGAAATTAAGTTGTTTTTTTTTTAAATGCATTTAGCCATATCTCTGTGACTATTTGTCCCTTCTGCATGAAACAAAACCCAAACTGATCATGGGATCTATCCTCACATCACATCAAATGGGGTTGGGTCAGGTCAGCTTAATGAAGAAATTGGAGCTTTTTGGGGATGTAGCTTTAGTAGTTGTGTAGCAACTGTGGGGAGCTAGTTGATTTTCCATTTAAACCTTTACTTTTGCTACCTGACAGCAACTCCTTTATTTATAGTTTTTCCACCAGTGATAAGATAAGCATTCAGAAACAGGAACAGAAAATGAAGAGTAATGCATAATTTAAACTCCCATGGTTTTGTTTTATTTGTTCTGTTTCTTTTTAATTTTTTTTTTATAAGTTATGTATTTAATTTCGGTTGCATACAAAATTACAAAACTATGGAACTTATGGATTTTTAAAATTTATTGTAAATTACTTCTTGCAGCCCACCTGTAGTGCCTTCAAGGCCCACCAAGAGGCTGTGACCCACGCTTTAGGAATGACTGCTCCTGGAAATGCTGTTT
>VUQH01015735.1:3123-15062 GCA_015106775.1 Etroplus canarensis | reverse complement strand
GTTTCTATTCATTGGGTCTGTTTGGAGATATAGAAGTGGAGGATTACGAATACCTCGGTGTTCACATTGACAATAAACTGGACTTCATTAAAAACACAGAAGCCATCTACAAGAAGGGGCAGAGCCGTCTCTATTTTCTGATCAGCTGACTTCCCTTAATATCTGCAGGACGATGCTTAGGATGTTTTATGAGTCTGTGATGGCCAGTGCCATCCTCTATGCTGTGGTGTGCTGTGGCAACAGACTGAAGACACCGACAGAAACAAAACGATCTGCAAGACCAGTAATGTCGAGGGTGTGAAGCTTGACTGATGATGGTACCACCAGACACCACAGGAAAACATTCCTACCTGTAGCCATCAAAATTTAGAATTCCTCCCTGTGACAGTTAGACTATTTTCCATTGCCATATCTTTTATATACTGTATATTGTATTTTTTAACTTTGAGTACTTTGTTACATATTGCACTTTGTTACATATAGGATTTTTATAGTTTTATCTTCATATTTTCTGTCTTTTATATTTATATTTATTTACATTTAATTGAGCATCTGTAATCTGTAATCTGAACAATTTTCCCAGTGGGATTAATAAAGTATTCTTATTTTTTTTAAATTTATTTTAGTAGGTTTAATTGTTTGTTCCACTCTATTTGATAACTATGACAAGCAATAGGAAAAGGGTCACCACAGCAGATCATCTGCGTCCATCTCACTCTATTGCTTGCATCCTCTTCTGTCAAACCAATTCTCTGCTGTCCTCCTTCAATACACCCATGAACCTTCTTGGTGGTCTCTTGTCCTCCTGCCTGGCAGCTCCATCTTTAACATCCCTTGCCCAGTATATCTACTATCTCTTCTCTGCACATACCCAAACCATCTCAACTTTGCCTCTCTGACTTTGTCTCCAAACCACTCAACTTGCACTGTCCTTCTGATGTACTCATTTCAAATAGTGTCCAACATAGTCACTCCCAGCAAAAATCTCAGCATCTTTCAGTTCTGCTGCTTCCAGCTCTGCCTCCTGTTTTTTTCTCAGTGTCACCGTCTCCAAACCATACATCATAGCAGGTTTCACTACTGTCTTGAAAACCTTCCCTTTCACTCTTGCTGCTTTCCTTCTGTCAAACAGCGCCACCAAGACTTGTCTCCACCAACTCCACCCTGCCTGCACTTTCTTGTTCACCCCTCGTGAGTCTGTCCATTGCTTTGGATGGTTGATCCCAAGTATGTAAATTCATCCACCTTCACTGTCTCTACTCCTTGCATCTTCACCACTCCACTTGGCTCACTCTCATTCACACACATGTATTCTGTCTTGCTTCTACCATCTTTCATCCGTCTTCTCTCCAGTGTATACCTCCCTTCCAGGCTCTCTTCCACCTCTCCCTACTATCACTACAGATCAAAATGTTCAATAATAAACTTGAGTTCTGCAGTAACAGTATTTTGGAGAGTGTAAAACTGCAATTCTAGACTGCAAATCACAGAACCAGAATCAGAATTGGGGTGTGGGGGTGAGGAATTGCTTAATTTTAAGGGTGTTTTAACAAACCTTGGGTCCAGCTAAGCCTTCTCCTGGAAGACCTCTGACTCCTGGTGGACCTCTTGGTCCTTCAATCCCCTGTGCAACAACAAACAATAGAAGGGTAACGGTATGTGTGATACTATTGCATTCATATTTATCAGCGTGTGTTTTGGATAAATATATTTTAAGTTATATTTAGTTAAAGATGTTCTCCTGACCTTTTCTCCTTGTATACCCACTCCTACTGGCCCAGTTGGTCCAGGTAGCCCTGGTGGGCCCAATTCTCCCTGGAAATAAACCATCATCTTCAGTTAAATAACAGTTTTTGTATTTACACTCATTAGGTAGAGCCGTGAAAATTTTATGTTAATAATTTGCTGACAATAACAGAAATGTGCACTTTTTAAAAAAAAAAAATAGAGTTATATCATTCTGAGTCTAGTTTTTGACCTGAATGGTCAGAATATAAGAGAGGCCTCTGAATAAAATGCATCCCATCACAAAACCTCACATTTCTCAGAACCACCACCTCACAAAAGAAACAAAAGAAAGAAAACCCATTAAAAGGAACCATTACATGCATTAAAAAGTAGACTCTTATATTGCACAGGTAAAAAATATATATAGTGTAGCTCTCCATGAGAGTAGAGAGTAGTAAGTACAGCACTATACCAGATGACCATTTGTGCAGCAGAGTACAAGAAAAACTTCATATCAGCAGGAAGACAGAAAAGCTCAACACTGCAAACAAAACCTAGTATTTATTTTATTGGGTCCACTTCATCTTAATGTCTATACACAGAATACAGTTAATCCTTCAGACAAACCAGTGGATTCAAAGATTGTCTTCATCCTTATATGTTTTTGTGCTGCTGACAGTAACAGTAAATTATTTATTTACTTGCTTTGCATCCCCATTTAGCTACAGGTCCTAAATATACCTCAACAGAACTAATAACAAAGGTGTCATACGCCCAGTTTTGCAATACATACTGAGAGCTGCAATACATATACAGCTGTAATGGCAAAACCAACTGACTTAGGTGTGTTAATATATTATCAGTAACTTTGATCACTGCAAAAAATACATAAAAAATTGCAGCACGGTACAAAGTAGAAACAGCTGCTTCAGATATTTCAGAAAGAATTTTATAAATATTCCTTTTCCAGTTTAAACAATATTTTTTAACTTACAAACACCAAATGAATGATTTATGTATATTACTTATTATATTTCAAGTTAGATCAGCTATACAGTCACCAGTCTTATTGTATCTGGTGTACCCTGATGGAATACCTTTAACTTTCCCACAGTAACCAGATGTTCAATTTATTACACTCCCATCTTGTGCCTTACTCGATTTTAGAAGTCAACATTGTTATAATTGTAGCCTCGAGGCCTTTTGGTCTCCCCTTATGGATTTCATTAGTGTCTTTCTTGTGAGCACATTTCAGTTTTACCTCTGAGTTAGATTAACTTACAACCCACCTTTTCTCCTTTGATGCCTACACCCTGCTGTCCTCGTGGCCCCCTTGGGCCTGGGAGCCCTCGATCCCCCTGTGGAAAAAGCCCAGGTCACCTCTATTAGTTACATCACAGCCACTCAAGATTGGATCACAGACAAAACACATTGTTTCAGTAAAGTTAGCATGGCGGAAGAACATGTTGCTCCCATTGCTGACTAATACAAAATCATCCTAGTAGGAATGACCTTTTTTGAGTTTATTTGTTTTTGTCTTCTGGTACGTTTATAATTTTTATGATTACTTTACCATTCCAGTGCCAGTACATTCAAAAAAGTGAAGAGATTGGAGAACAGAGAAATTAGGGTATTCTTTTTTTTATAGGACATTATAGTCAAAACTATAATGCCTAGGAAGTCTGGAAAATGTGTAATTGCTTGAGGATATTTTGGCTGTTAAATCCTTCGACAATTAAAAGTGCTTTTAAATTTCTTTACAGAGAAGCTTCAACAACTTCATAAATATCCCCTCACTATATTCAAAATCACCAACAAGTTCTGTCTTTAACTGCATTAATGTCAGAGTATTAAAACAAATATTTTCGGTTTTTCTTCTCATTTTTACTTCACAGTAGTTAGGTTGTTTTCTTTGCCGCTACTCAGTAAGAACAGTTGTCATCAGTACTAACATTTCTCATTGAGCCCTCAGTCGAATCCCAGCTATCTCCATTTGAAAGGGATGCCTGCTGTATGTTTCATGGTGTAGCATGTTGCAGCATGGGGAAAAACTTGATTTTTTTATTCTTTACAACAGAGTGATGATTGACACTTGAGTGAACACCAGAATTGTGAGTCAGTGAGCTGGAACAGAGGCTGATTTTGACAGATAAGGCTATGAATTGCATTACCTGGTTGCACAAGACTGAAACACACATACTAGGTGTTAATCAGCAATGTCAGATACAACTAAATAAAATTTTATGTCTCTGTATCGTTCAGATTAAGTAACTGGTTTGTGGAATATTTGTATTAGTAGGCTTTGAACTTGGTCAAGTTGATTAAATGAAAGTATTCTGGATGAGAATCCAGATATTTTTACCACTTTATTTAACATTGCAACACAGTACAAAAACTACCAGGTTGATTTTAATGAAACAGTTTGGAGAGGTGAGAGCTGAAGAGAGAGCCCAAATTCTGAATTCTGATTGAGATCACTATTTTCTTTCAAATCCAGGATAAAAAAAAGTACCCCTTTATCTTCAGTGAATGATAGGGCATTGGTCTTTGTGGTTGATGCACTCCAATAATGATGTTTTTTGTTTGTTTGTTTGGTTGATTTGTTTTCTAATAATAAATCTGAAATTATACCTTTGGTCCAGGAAACCCTTCGCCTTGGGGTCCTTTTTCCCCTTGAACCCCTTGAGGTCCTTGAGGTCCCTGTAAAAATTGTCAGCGTACAGTATGTCAACTAAACATAGCTATTTGTAAGCCTGTATGAGTTTTTCCACAGATCAGATCTACCAATAACACACACAATAAAATAGCACAGACTCTGATGTTTCTGAACTTACAGGAGGGCCAGGTTCACCCACTCCTGGAGGACCAGGAGGACCTGATCGGCCCTGGAATCCCATGTCACCCTGGAGATCATTACAACTTAGTTAATTTTAAAAAATCCTATAGAAAAGTCAATGTTAACATAAATTAATCAACCAAAAATAAGGCCCACATTCAGATTACAGTCCATAACATAACTTACTTTTGGTCCTGGAATTCCAATGCCAACTTCCCCCTGAATTCCAGGAGGGCCAGGCGGGCCCCGTTCACCCTGTGTTAACAAACATATTATTAACACCATTGTACGTTGAACCTTAAAATAGTAACATACAGAATTACTAAACTGTAAATTTTGTATTACCCTTGAAATTTTTGTTATTGCCTAAACTAAACATTTAATGATCTTGTTTAATTGTGTTAAAGCACAAAACTGCATTGTAAATGAAAGAAAGAGTGCAACATTGTGTAACTATTTAGACTGTTTTAACAAAAGATGATAGTTTGTATGTACAGTTTTAACCTGAGTTAGAGGAGTATATACAAAAGCTTGTCTTACAGTAATTTCCTTTTGTTGTGAGCTTGACAAATTACATAGGGACCACTAAGACTCCTATTAATCTTTCCAGATAATGCCTACAGGCTCTCACATGGTGAGACACTGAGCATAAACAGACTTTCCCTGTATGTTATTAAGTGCAAGCCTTGTTGGAAGGAGTTGGAGTTGCTGTAGGCACTTCATAGTCTGCATTTACAAACAGGATACAGGCCATTAGGAGAGTGTGCAGTCAGATTTTTCATGATGGTTCTTCCCTGTGCTTGTGAGTAGCAGTAATGATGGGGAATACTCTGGTTCATTGCCAAATCTTCACACAGGGGTCTATTACCAGTCAACAGGCCTCTGTGCTGTAGGGTTGTTACTGAGGTGATAAAACTCCAACCTCTTTTTTGAAACCTATCGTAAAAGGAAATGCAAAGGTCACAGCGGATGTGCACAATAGGGGAAGTAAAAGATGTCAGAAGGGACAGACCTGCTTTCCCTGAGGGCCCTCAGGTCCAGCGTCTCCATGTGGTCCTGGTAAACCCTGGAACAACATACAGACATTAATCATCACCTAAAACATCACATATACCGTGTGAGTTTGAGTATCAAAATAAAGAATTCAGAGTATAGCTGAAGCATTCATGGGTAAAAATGAATAGGAATCTGAAATTTGTTGCAGTGTATCTGTCATAAATCAGGTCAAATGTTGATCCAAATGCAGGCAAATTAGTTTTATAAACAGCTGTTTACTAAAGAGATTTGCAAAAAAAATTCCAGGGTGAAAATTCAAATATTCACAGCCAATGAAATTGTTAGGCACTGCAAACTGAGAAAAGGAACAACAAAACTCACATGACTTTATACAGAATTACAGAAAAAGAAATAGTTGGGAAAAATCATCCACAGGTGAAACCAATGAGGGGAAACAAAAAGGAGAGAACTGAAGTAAAACCAAACAAAACACATAAGAAAGAGATTCTAATCAGGAAATAACCAAATAACAAATAACTGACACTTACACATAAAGACCACTTAACATGGCAGAGACAAGAGAACACAAAAGACATGAGAAAAACGGGATCACAACAGTACCCATGGGCACCCACCGATTGTAAGCTAGAACATATAACTGCTCTCTTTGCATGCTTACTTTCTCTATATTAAGTGTTAACAATCACAAAAGTCTGCAAACACATGAGCTCTTACTAACCTGCAGACCTCGAGGTCCTCTTGCTCCAAGTGAGCCCTCAGGACCCTGACGGAAATTAAACATACAGAAAACAGGCCATGAAATCATTACACAATGCAAGGATAATTAAACTGAAAATGTAACATTTGACATGTTTGGCAAAGTGCTCTCCTACCCTGTCTCCTTTGATTCCTGGGGCACCGCATTCACCTCTCTCACCCTATGAAGAAATTACAAGTATGCTTTTGGTTTAAATGGTATCCCCCAAAAATTAAATTCCACCATTATTTATAATCTAAAATGTATACCTTATCTCCTTTGTAACCTGGTTTTCCCTGCAAATAAACATTGTTGAAATGTCACTGGCGAACAAGTTTCAGAGACAATAGAGATTTTGATCACTAGTAGTGTCATTTACCTCTGGACCTTCTCGCCCAGGTACTCCACTTAATCCTGCTTCACCCTGACATAGGATTAGAAACATTATTAGAAGCAAAACTAATTGAACACAAGAACCTAAATATTAAACAATCAGCAAACAATTGTAAAATAAAACCCCCCCCTTGGCCACTTCCATGCTTGTTTGGCAGTCAGATGATCATGTAAAGTATCTTGAGTCTTAAATGTAAAGGATGCAAGTGTAGTTTTTAAAAAATTTTGATTGCAAATTACGACTTAATTACAAAAAGTTTCAACATGGGATGGCAGTTCTGTATTATAAACATGTTCTGTTTAACATTATTGACTCAAAATCTTTAATCTGGCAACAGAAGATAGTTTTCATGATAGAAGTAAAATATTCATCTGTATAACTTAGCTGTGACAAAATACTAACAGAGTATGTGACTAGTAAACATAAGTAACAATAAACATAAACTCATCACTCATTACTGTTTACTATAGGCTTGAAATAATTGTTTTCTGTAAATATTTCACAATTTATAGACAATGAAAATCCAAATCAGAATCCTTTATTGATTCCAAGGGGGAAATTGCTTTGAATGTGTAAATTCAGGGAGAGCGAACATCTTTTTCCAAAACTCAAAGAATTCAAGTGTGAGGGAAGTATTAAGTGAAAACATCTGCAAGCTAAGACCTTCATAGTCCACATGTCCATCAAAAGGCACAAACCTTTTGCCCTTTAAGCCCTGGGGCACCATCATCACCAGGACGACCCTTCTTCCCCTGGAGAATGCAAGAAATACAGGGACTTAATTAAAATTTTTGACATTTTGATCTCCTGTCTTCGCGAACAAAAACAACTTTAGCAAACAATGCTATGACCTCTAACCTGAAAATAATTATCTTAACCAAGTCTTAGCAATGTGGCAGTCAGTGTGGAAAGAGGTCACAGGACTTTCTGACAGAGCTGACCGTTGAAACCATGAGACATGAGGCATCTTGTTTTGAGCTACACCTGGACAGTGTGTGTCAGTTACTGTTCACCAGAAATCACTAGTTTGTGACCATTTTACTAATAAGAGCAATTATGAGAGGCTTTTAGTCTGAGTGCAAGAATTTGAAGAATCTTTCTGAAGAGAAAGCACCTGGTCACACAGCTGTCTGTCAGTAACGTGAATGTCGCACAGAAAGCTTGATCATAACTGAGTTATCTGCAATCTAAACAGGAGTTTAAAATCGGGTCTTATTACTGACAGACAAAAATTAACCTTTATGAGAAATACAGACCATCCTGAAGACTCAAGCCAATTTCCTTATTCAGTTAACTGAAGGTGCAAAGTGGAATGGGAAAATGATCTGGCAAAAATAAAACATTAATGAACTCATATATATGTATATATATATATATATATATATATATATATATCATGAAATCTAATGTATTCCTGCAAGGGGCTCATGAGCTCACACTGGACTTTACTTTAACTTTCAACGGTCATGCTAAAAAGTTTTCCAATATTGTGAAATTTAACTTACAGAATATTTAGAAAATCAGGCCATTTTTAACAATCAGTGCAGCTAGGATGTTCTTATATTCTGTGTGTTTTTCACATATCAAGTATTGTTTCGCTATCTGGTTACTCACAAGTGAAACAACATTTAATTCAACTAAATCATTCTTCAAAAAAGCCATAAAAATCCTGTCTTCATCAATGTAAAATTTTGGAAAAATGCTGTCTTTTGAGTGTTTATCATCTTAAAAATTTCAATAATTCTTATGTTATATATAAGGTTTTACATGGACTTGTCCCACCTCATTTAGAATAATGTTTTAATCAAATAACTGACCATGGGAGTGTGACTGTGAGGTGCCTTATAAGGGCTTCACATATGAACAAACTGTGCTGTCAGTAAAGGGAAGGAAATGTTGGAATAGCTCACCAACAGTAATAAAGGGGGGCTCTATATATCCCACTTTTAAGGCACATCTCAAACCATGGATAATAGACAATCAGGTCTGTGACCACTTTTAACCTGTTTTGTATAATGTATTATTAATTTTTTGTTTGTTCTATTGTGTATGTTTTGCTTCATTTTACTCTCCTGTCTGTTTCTTTTAAGTTTTATGTGATCTGCTCAAGGACTACAGATGTAAATTAGTAGAAATCTGCCATATTTACATCTTATATTTCCATATGTTGTTGTCCATTGACATGCATTGCCCCTATTAAATAAACTAAGAAAATAAGAACATAAAAGAGGGCTTGAATTAAAGTTCTTATATGAGTAGAAATGTGTGAGTGGGTATGTAGAGCAGCTGGGATTATCTTGTTTAAGTCTTTCACACTGCAGTCCCCCCATCTCCATCTCATTGTCCATTGACAGTTGACCAGTTGAAGTTATGTGGGAGATTTATTATGGCCAAAAGTCAGGTTTTATAGGGAGTGGAGGCTTAAATGTGGTGCTTTTTGCTTCCAAGGGAGACATCTAATGTCACACGAAAAATGTACAATAACTAGATGAGACAAAAGGCAAAAATAGCAGAGGAAAATCTCTCATTTTTTTTCATTTGTGTTTAGACTGTGAGACTAGACCCCCTATCCTCTTACTTTGCTTGTTCAGCTGCCTGTAAGCTGTACTGAAAAAGCAAGCAATTATCCTGTCTGAACAAAACAAAACAATTACCATTCCTAACATATCAGGGTCATATCAAATTTCTCTGGATTTCAGAAATCTTTCTTTGTTCTGACAGATGGCTGTAACACTTCAAAGAAAACTGTTCACTGGTTAAGGGGTAGTTTGATATTTTTCCTACTCACTGGAGGGCCACTGGGTCCCTTCTCGCCTTTCTCACAAGCACATCTCTGAGCCAGAGGACACTTCAAAGAGCAGAGATATGATTATTAAATGTAGGTTTTTTCAGTCAAAGTCACTGCTTAATTACATGTCATTAAATATCAAATATCTATGCGAGTCAATAATTGTTATAGTACTTACTCCTTCATCAGCCAAGCGAATCTGCAAAGAAAAAAGTTAATAAATTATCTGACAGACTTTAAGTTGTAGAAGTAATAGTTCAGACCCTTCTAAAGTTTTTCAGTCATTGCAAAGATGTGCATAATAGTGGTTTTGATCAAAGTGGTGAAATAATAAAATTTTGATATGTAAATATGAAATTTCATGAATACTTTAACTTGACTTTTAAAGTATTTTAAGAATAATGAGTGAAGGAGTCAATGTGTGATAAATAAATTGATCAAATGCAAGTGACATGAATATGTCTATATGTCATGTGTTATTGTAAGGAAAATCTAACTGTCTAAGCCCAGTCATTTCTAACTAGAGGCTTTTCCTTTGGGATTTTTTGTCTAAAAGCTGTGGAGAAAAGCATAAATCCAGAGCTGTCATGGGCATGTTTCATTTGTTTTTCCACAGTATTGTCATCACCTCTTTTCTTTACAAATGCCTGAACATGCCTGTCCTTGCGTCAACTCTTATCCAAATATATAATTTTTCTTCTTTGTGTTGTCTGCTGACAGGCAAGCTTTAATACTCACAATTTCAGTGGCAATTTTTTCGACTACGTCTTCATCCTGTAAATTATGGAGAAAGCGGGAGGCAGGGGAGCTGGCAAGCAGGCGGAGCTGGGCTACATTGGCTGGCTCATTGGCTGCTCGGGTGATACCCAGAGTGAAGAATTTGATGTCGTGGTTCTTGGCTTCAGCAATAGCAGCAAAAATATCAGGGTTCCTTGGGTGGGAAACCCCATCTGTAAGAAGCATTGCTATTTTGATGCTGCCAGGGCTGGATTCCTGCATGTAGATCCGGGTTATGTTGGTAATGGCATATGTAGTGTAGGTGCCATGCCCAATGTAAATAATGGGAGCAATTTGAGTCTTGAAGTTATCTGTTCCTCTCCAATCTCTGAAGGTCTGCTCTGCGATAACATGGCTGCTGTACTGCAACAGAGCAACTCTTAAACTCAAGCTGCGGCCGGTCTGCAACCGGACACCTTGGAGTCTGTCCACCATATTCAAAGCAAATTGCTTTTCCTCCTCATGATTGTCTTTTGCACTCTCTGAGCTGTCCAACAGGAAGGCAAGCTCCAAACTACAGTCTTCATCGAGGATGGCTGTGAGCACACAGAACAAGCTCTAATTGTATGACTGACTACATTTTAGTCAACTTGATGGAAAAAACTGCATTTTTCTAACAAGTCCACAAATTCAGACAGAGAAGTAGCAAAACATTTGTAAAATCAGTTAGGATAATGGATTTGTATTGCCTATTGTGCTGAAATATATTGGATCACACATTCTTCTAACAAGCGAAAGGTCCATGGCTCATTTTCAGGTGGGAATACAAGCCCCTCTTACCAGAAGAGCTGTGTTCATACATGTTGTGCTGAAATATACTGATTTCAAAATAAAAAAAATCACTGTTGCTCTGTAAAAACTTTAACAGTGAGGCTAAAATTGTCAATACCTGTCTTCTTTATTCATTCAGTTTCTTACCTTCCCCATTTTGGATATTTGCAGCCAGAAATTTGATGCTGGATTTCTTGATAGTTTTCCTGTCTTCATAGTCTTGGGCCCAGATGCTGGACAGTCCTGCGACCAGCAGAGCTGAAGTAAGCAACATCCTTTCCCCTTGGAGAATACAGCAATAGCAAATCAAAATCAAGGCAAAATTATAGTCCACAGGAGTGTTTCCCACATCAGATCAGAGAGGGACAGATTTTTATTTGTTGTAAAATTGTGTCCTTAAAATTGAGAGATTGTCTCACAAGCCAACTTACTGTAGTTTCTAGTATTTGATCAATCCTATTATCCAGCCAGCCAAAAATGCAGAATTAAAAAAGGCAGCAGGATAGGCAGAGGACCAGTATAGGACAATGCACACAATGGGTTCCAGTTCATTGATTGTGTCAGTGTCAGTCCTACTGGGAAAAGAGAGTAAAGAGACCCTCAGACATTCACTCCTCTTTTATAAGGAGGCACTGACAGATCAGATCCAGTGGAGCCATCCCGGCACTCCTGTTGTTGCCTGAGGGCAAGGGACAGCTGCTGAGATATGTCTGCAAGAGTGAAACAACACTGTGTGTGTTTGTTGTACTACAAATTCAGTTAACTGCAGAAACAACACAGAATTTTAGTTAGGTAAAATAATGTAGTAGAATTATTTTAGTTATATAATCTTAATGTCATTAAGTCCACTACTGTATATTTAAACAGTGTTATATTAGATGTTTAATTCTGA
>VUQH01015732.1:10199-21283 GCA_015106775.1 Etroplus canarensis | reverse complement strand
TGTGGAGGACAAGCTAGAGCGTACTCACCCGACCCCAGCTCTCACCTCAATATCAAACCCCCTGTTGCACATTCAACCTTTTCTTGTAAATAAACTCTTTTAAACCGGCTTCTGCATAGGATCGTTTCTTCAGCCATGACAAAAAGAGCTTATAAATACTAGCTGTGTAACTATCCATCAGTTTGGATCAATTCAATATACAACGATCCAGACTGAAATCAATAAACATATTAAAGATGTGCCTTAAAAACTTCTAATGCATATCAGTGCTAGCCAGCCCCATGTAGATAATGGCATGCAGTCATGAAAAAGATGGGGAGGAGGATTTTTTCCTCCCTCTTAGGAAAGAAAAATATTAATGGAGAAATATTTTCTATTTTGAAAAAGAAAATTACTCAACTGAAAAAGTGAGGTCATATTTAATACCTTTGCCACAGAGGGTGTGTGTGTGTGTGTGTGTGTGTGTGTGTGTGTGTGTGTGTGTGTGTGTGTGTGTGTGTGTGTATATGTGTTTGCGTGCGTGTGTTAGCATAATTACACAAAAAAGGATCTGTATTAACATTTTTTACTGACTCAGGGCTTGGCCCAAGGTAAAAGTGATTACATTTTTAAGTTCATCTGGATCTGGATACAGGGATTTTTTTTGAAGGATTCTTCAACATTGTAGGATAGGGCTGTTCAACCTTTGTGGAGGTTTGCAGCCTCCAATTTAAACAATGCTCTTATTGAGATGACATAGAAATTAAGAAACCTGGCTCGACATCTGAGATACTTTTGGCTGCTCTCTCTCTCTTTTTTTTTCACCCAAGAGGTCACCACAGCAGATGAATCACTTGTGTGATTTGGCACAGATTTTACCCCAGATGCCATTCCTAGTGCAACACCCTATTTATCTGGGCTTGGGACGATTAGGATTACACTGGCTTGTGACTACCAGTGCTTTCCTTGTTTGTCATCCCAATGTGTAAACAACTACACTATGGAAACACTAAACCTTTGTGCAAGAAATTTGTGCAAATCTTAACATGCTAAATGCTACGTGCTCACCAGCTACAAGATTTTTGTGTCTTGTCTCTTAAATTCATGAATCCAAAATGAGTCACTTTCATTACAGATTAATGGACGTTATATACAACATAAACCCATTTAACTTTAACCCATAAGAACCCAGACCCATTTTTCCTTACAGGAAAATTATAGGGGATATACAACAGACCAAGAGGCCCACACAGCTGCAAAAAATGTCAAGATCCAAGAAGCTTTTATTGTCATTTCAACCACATATAGCTGATGCGGAACATAGTGAAATGAGATAGTGTTTAGTGTTTGTTACAAGCATGTCACCATGGGT
Organism: Etroplus canarensis; assembly: GCA_015106775.1. NCBI lineage: Eukaryota > Metazoa > Chordata > Actinopteri > Cichliformes > Cichlidae > Etroplus > Etroplus canarensis. The sequence goes on along the minus strand of VUQH01015732.1, from coordinate 19,932 downwards.
TCTTATGGGTTAACTTTGTCATCACATTGACATTGACTGCCAAATGAAGAAATGCATTCATGAGAACATGAGAAAGTATTGTGAAAAAATCATGAAGGAATTCAGCAACATGTTTGTAGCTGGACCAGAAGTAAATCTTTCATTGCATATCAGTTATTTCAGACATAACCTTGGCCACAGATATGTGACTGAAATTTGTTGTGTTGGATATCTTTTGGGAAAAGTAAGGTAGATGATGTTATTTTTTCCACTGTGGCACGGTCACAATTGCTATTTTGAAAGAGAAGCAGAAGTTACTGTCAAGGTTGAAGGTAGGACTCAGAAGCAGACAGACATGGAACCTTCCATGCAGACAGACATGGAAGCAGACAGACATTTCCTGCACCTACCGGGAACCAGTAGGTGCAGGAAATGAGGGTGATCCAGGCAAGAGGTATAGCTGGCTGACCTCTGAAGACTGAGGGGGTATAGGCTGGATCCTGGGGTAAAAGCTGGCTTGGGTACAGTCCTTGAGTTTTTCCAGAGCGTGGAGTCTGAAAGTCCCAGAGAGCATAAGAGATCAGGTAGTTGGAGCTGGTAATCCAGGTAATGAATCAGATTCTGAAGGTGACAGAGAGAGATGTGTCAATAATTCCGCAGAGATAATCACTAACATAAACTTGGAGCATTCCACTGCCAAGTTTACTGGGCAAGTTGGAGGACTAGTCTGAAGGAAACTGAAGAACTTAAGGATGGTGATGTGGATCAGCAACAGGTTTGCAGCCTCAACTCCACCCAGCCAGAATCTGCACCTGCAGACTAAGCACATAATTAGTTGATCCAACCTATACTCCAGAGCAGAGGGGAAAGAGAGAGAGAAAGAGTGGACATGACCCAGAGGCCTGGAGACCATGGCAGTTACTTGGAAATTCCAGAATACATACAAAAATAAGATGCAAGCACCTGATAGTGTTTAAAATATTGAGGAGCCATCACTGGAGCAAAAATATCCAGCTTGTACTAGAATTGTGCCAGTGGAGAATGATCAGTAGCTTGCCAGTCAAGTTTTTGTTTATTCTAATTAATGATTGTACTAATATTGTAATATTGTTAGAATATATTGAATTTAAACCATCATGCCATAGTTTCACATTGGCATCACTGCATGTAGATGAAACTTGCAACCCAAAATTGTGAAGTACACAGAAGTTCATGATTGTACCTCTGCTCTCTTTAAAATTAATTCAAACATGGGGAGTGGCTGACTTGATCAATCATAATCTCAAAAGAAAAGAAAAGCAGAAGAATGTTATTTCTGCCTGTTGGTTTCTGTTGATGAAATGGTCTCATAAATAGCAACTGAATTGAACGGATAAGCTTTGGAGCATCGCCTCCAATATCTGATCTGGCTTTTTGAATCAGGATCAGACTGATATCCAATCCAAATATCAGACTAATGCATCCCTAGTGAAGATGCTATTATTAATAACTAGTTAGAAGGGATATGTAGTTTTCCTGAGACTCATGAGAGTGGCAGCAGTGCTGTGGGACCAGAAAGTTAAGATTATATATTTCACTTTGGTTACACTGTAGCAGTGTTCCACATGTGCACATATGAACAACAAATTAATTACTTTTTTAGTGCTGAAATTCTTTCTTAGCTTAGATAAGACACAGAAGAAGAGTCTGGACAACTAAGGAGGCCAAATGAGGCATTCCAGGCAGGTGTTTTCTGTGAGAGAGAAAAACTGCATTTGCCATCCATTTCTACTCAAAACTGGGGGGGAAAGCTATGTACCATAAAAAAGCGTCAGACATTCACTTTATTGAAATAGTGCTTATAAATAAACAGTTAACATTTGAGTCATTTATTCATTTTTTGTCTTTGCGAAAAATTATTACATAATAGGACTGGCTTAAGAGCAGACTTGTTTAAGAAGACAGTAGAAACTTAGAGAATGGAAAAAATACTCTCAGAAATCCCGGCTTATCTGAATCTTTATTTCTAACCAGTGGTTTGTGGAGAGTAATGCAACTTAAAGTTTAAAGTCTCCATTTAATGTTCTAAAATGATTCAGTCTGCTTTCAAGATAACTACGCTACCATAAATATCATAAAATGAGTCACAACTTTATGAGTGACTCATGATGTGTTGCAATTCCTCCACAGTAATTATTGTGAAAGCAGACTTTCACTGGAATCAAAATGTGTCTCTAGGAAGCTCAAACTATGGTGCAGATGATGGTTCTATTGTTTCAAAAATATTATAAAATCAATACTATTTTCTTTCATTTTATTCCATGTACAGCCTGTTCTGGAACGACTATTTCTACCAGATGTGTGTGCATATCAGCAGACACAAAAGAACTGTTAAACTGATACACCTGTACTAGTTTATTCTCATCATCACTGGCTTTAAAAGTAATTGAAAAGTCCAAGACCATTATTGAGTGATGATACTGAATCTGCTGTTCTTGAAGACTTGCAAACACTCTATGTGCTATGTGCTCCTCCAAAATCCTGATATTATAACATTTTCAGTCTTATTGCAATGCCAATGCAATGTTCAAGAATGAACCTCAGATCTGTAGCAAGTCAACATAAACAGAAGAAAAGAATTTGTTTATTTTGTATGTTTTTTCAAACAAATCACCTTTTTAAGAAAAAATAGTATATGCAAATTTCTTTATATTAGGCTAAAGGCAACAGAAATCATCGAGCCCCAGGTCTTTCTGCTGTTTTGCTGTTTTGCCAGTGGAGTTTGCAGATGATCCGCTGTGGTGACCCCTAACGGGAGCAGCTGAAAGAAGCAGAAGAAGATTGCTATTGTAGAGTAAAGTCTGTCAGTAAATGTATATTGCCTCCCAGAAAGGGGGAATAATAAAACTCCCAAGAACAATGTAAAGAATGGTATAGATGAACCATAAAAATGCTGACTATATTTTTAACCTATATATTTCTAACCCTTTTATTTTCTCTGTAGTTATCCACAATTCCTCAAGATGGAAGAACAAAGCCGATTTCCCCGTTTTTCTCTTTTCTCTTCTACTCAACACCACTTTTCATCCTCATAGTGCTTCCTTATTTAGTTTTCCTTCCTGAAAATATTCACCTCTTCTGCTTCATTTTCAGCTCTCTTTCTGAATATTTCCTCTATATCCTATTCCTGTCTCTTCAATTCCTCCTGTTTTTTTCATATTTGCATCTAAATATGCAATCTAAATTCCTCCTCCATAATCTTTCTCTGTTCTTTTTTCCTTCCTCCCGCCATCTTTCTTAGCTTGGCACCGTTTGCCTTTTGTCTTTTTGCGCTTGTCACTGACACTTGTTGACTTCCCTTCAGCATGTCTCCTTAGGGAAATTCCACTGCCACCTTAAGTGCCTTTCCATTACTCTGAAAACTCAGGGGAACTTTTGTAAGATCAAGCTTTCAAGGGATGAGAGAGTAAAAGCATCCTCAAGGGGTGTGTCTTTCTCAGAATTCAATGTGATCAATCAAGTTCTCTGCCAAATAAGAAGAGACACATCCATTTGTAGTTAATTATGTTGTTGTAAATGAAAATACAGCACATTTTGAGGATACTGACAATGTACAAACCTTCAGTTATAACTATTCTATTTTGTTGGTTTAAATTTTTTTCAGGTGGAAAATCAAGTTCAGGAAATTTAAAGTCTGCTTTATACAAGTAGTGTCCTGCAAATGTATATATCTGTACTATATTTTGTTGCAATATCTAAACTAATCTAGTTATAAGAAGGTCATCTGGATGGTATATTCAAGGATGCAGGAAAATTTAAGGACTGTGGGCATCCAAAGGCAGAATACAAAAAATCATGGCCAACCCAACATTTTTCCCACAATTGTATACTTATTTTAATTAAGCAGATGTAAGGCAGCCCCCCCGCCCCATCTCCTCTCCTTCTCCTCAAGTCTTTGTTCTCTTCTCCTTCTCTCTTTCTGCCAGTTTAAAAGCACACTGTTTCCATAGAGACAAAGTTACTGCCTTGCAACTTGTGGTCAAGGAAGTGCTAGAGGAAAAGATAACAGGGCAGTCAAATATATGGAGTGTCTGTTGTTATGCTTCAGAAACTCTAAGAAGTTTCAAAGGGCCCCTTACCTTGTCCATGCCTCCAGAGGTGAAATTAAAAAGATCTACACATTTTTCAGTAAAGTGATACTGGAAAAATCAAATGTACATTACAGCAGAGACATAAGTGACAGAGAGACAAGAAACTCATCAACAAACTCAAGAATCCTGAATTTGAATCTATGGGATAATTTTGCCAGAGGAAAGATGGTGGTAGAGGAAAATATACTTTTTAAGCGTTTTTTTCAGATTTTACTGATGATCCTGTATAAACTCTTCATATGTCCAGGTGACTACTGGAATTAAAGGTAATTTAGATAGTGCTTAAAAATGCCTGCTGAGGGGTGTGACTTCTGATAACAGTTTGACTAGTAACATGAGCTGGAAAAAACTGATCATCATAGCACCATTTAAATTGTGGGTACACTTTAATACTTTACTTAGGTAGAGTTATGTGCACTCAATCACAACCTAGCTGACATTCAGAAGATATTATTTTGATGTTTTAATTTATTCTATCACCATGTTGACATTTAATAATTTGCAGTAAATGTTAAATTGACTGTGGAATGGAGAAACCAGGGATCACACCAGCAACATTCTAGTTATTAGATGACATGCCTTACCTTCTGAGCCACAGCCCCCCATAAATATAATTATTGATGATGATATCACAAAATCTGGTCATTAAAAAGAAAACATCTGACAAAGTTAACCTTTGACCTTGACTAAATGACTACCCTTGTATGGGGCACCGGGTCCCAGGGGAATGCTATATCGTTTCACTGTGTATTCATATGTAGTTGAAATGACAATAAAGTAATCCAATCCAATCCAATCCAAATGAAAATTTAAGGGGTCATCAAGTACACTAAGGAGAACATTGAAGGAAAGATGGAAGGATGGCCAAAGTCCTTATATTAATTCCCCTGGAAATTGTGAATTCAATGCCAAATTTAGATTTAGTCTGAAACAAAGTGGTGGACTAGCCAGCAGACCAAACCAAAAACAAACCAGACTGAGAAAAACGTGACACATGATCAAAAGCTATATGAGTACAGCATATAGTAGTCTATAGTGTAACGTTTTTATTTAACTCTTGAATGCTGCTGTTGCTGAACTTAATAAATCAAGTTACAAACTTTGAACTTTCCAATAACATACTACAGTTAGACGAAGCTGGGGACATTACACACTGAGTCCCACAGGAAATTAATCATCACATACATGGCTTCCACGTGCATTTGAAACAACTTACATGGTCAACTCTTTTGGTGGAAGAATATACTTGCTGACAATCAGCAGCTTTGAGCTGCTACCTCTTACAGCAATACATATACACACAGAGCTTAAGCCAAAGGCCTGGGTAAATGTCTCACAGCACTTATGTGGGTAAAATGGTTTCACCTGCTGTCAAGTTGACATCTCCCTTTACCAGCTTTTCCCACTATTGTATCAGTTCCCAGGGTCACTATGGCCTCATTCCAATACAAGAGGTTCTGCAGAAAAGTGCATTTTGTGAATGTGTACTGAAGCTTTACTTAGATACAGAACACTTGAAGACAGCATGCATGCTTAGAGTGTGTTCAACCTCACTTGAAGCACACAAGCTATCTGTGTATGCATACACATCTGTGCTCACCAATTACCAGACTAAGACTTTGACTAAAATGCCAAGCATGCATGTTGCTGTAGAGTAATAATGATGGGTTTGACCTGCTTATGTGACATCCCTAGCTTTGCACCTTTTCTGCAGCTTGAAACTGTCCTCATTTTAATGTCCTTTAAACCATAAACATATGCATTTTAATTGTGGCCAAAGATTGTAAACTACTGCTAATACGTACATAAAAGTTGAGCTTTGATAAAGTGCCTTCAGGATATCCTCAGGTGTTTAATGCAGATAGTTTCGGTTATATGTTTACAGGATTTTCAGATTTCTACCATCTCAATCTACTGAACTATGTATTTCATAACAACGTTGGGTCATGAGATTATTGCCATTAAGGAGCAAGTTTGTACCTATTACTTAAGAGTGTACTCACACTAGACATGATCACCCTGTAACTCGCCCGAGCACAATTCTCCACCTTCCCCCTCTCTGGCTAGCCTGTGCTCACCCTCCCCTTAAAGGGGTGTGTTTCATTTTGTCTTGACATCTCAGTTCCTCTCTCTCATGCTAGTTCTCTCTTTTATGGACATACACACTCTTGTAAAGCACTCTTGCAGAACAAAGTGATGTTTATGATTAATAGTAGAAGCAAAAACACATTGCTCTGTCACATATTTGTTAATTATGTAATAACGATATTTTTACGGAGGTTGCTGTCATTAAGGAAGCATTGTAATCCATACCCAGATGTGGATAGCAATTACATTACATGTGTACCATTCTGACTCCAACTGAGCTGTGCCTGTGCACACCTGTTCAAGCAGGTCAGGACACAACACAGAGCAATGTCAATAATGACAAAAACTGGATTTTTTTGTATGTGAGTGTGTTGCGCGGGGGGTGGCTCTCCTCCGCAATGGATATCACCACCACCAATGTTGTGATGCTGTGCTTAGCTTGCAGGTGCTTCTTGATATTTGGAGTTCTCACAGACATGTAAATAGGAAAAATTGCATTTTGCTATCATGTTGTTCTTGTCCTTTTCACTCACAAGTCAGAAATATGCAAATACTTTAAGATAAAGGCTGTCCTTTCTGCCATCTCACCAGCTGATTTAAACATCTGCAGTGACACAACCTTAGGATTTCACTGCTTTTCACAGCTACAGTACAGTATGTTCCAAGCAGTAGTAGTGGGGCAGAAATTGTGTGAATGACAGGTTTTCTTTACTTGATGGAACAGAGAAATATGGTAACATTTAACTAATTAACTAAATCACTGATAAACTGAATTGCAAAATGCACATGTTTTTACTCATTACAGAAACATGATCATGCTACTGTAAGGACCATTGTAAGGTCACATAATACACAGTGTGAGAGCTATTTTCTTTTCTATTTTTTTGTTACAACCAGTAATTTCATTGGAATTTTTTGACATGTACACACACACACACACACACACACATATATATATGTGTATATATATATATATATATATATATATATATATATATATAATGTGTGTGTGTGTGTGTGTGTGTGTGTGTGTGTGTGTGTGTGTGTGTGTGTGTGTGTGTATGTATGTATGTGTGTGTGTGTGTGTGTGTGTGTGCATGCATATGTATTCATCCCTGAAAGTCAGTACTCTGTAGTGCCACCTTCTGCAGCAAGTCTCTTGTGTTTCTATGAGCTTGGCACATCCAGCCACTGGAATTTTAACCCATTCTTCAAAGCAAAAATGCTCCAGCTCCTTCAAATTAGATGGGATACATTAGTGTACAGCAATCTTTAAGCCACATCATAGATGATTTGACATAGTCTTTCACATAAACCTATAAAAAACATTTCCCCTTAAACTACTCGAGTGTTTTATGAACCGTGGGTCATTGTCCTGGTGGAAGGTGAACCTCCATCCCAGTCCCAGATCCCTGGGAGACTGAAACAGGTTTTCCTCAAAAACTTTCTTGTATTTAGCACCACCCATCATTCCTTTAATTCTAACCAGTTTTCCAGTCCCTGCTGAAGAAAACCATACCCACAGCATGATGCTGCCACCACCATGATTCACTGTGGGGATTGTGTTCTTGGGGTGTTGGGTTTGCATGAGACAGTATTTTCCTTGATGACTAAAAAGTTCAATATTAGTTTCACCTGAACTGAAGACCTTCTTCCATGTGTTTAAGGAGTGTCCCACATGCCTTTTGGCAAACTCTGAATTTCCTTTTTTATATTTTGCAAGTTACTGAAAATATAAAATGGGAAGATGTCTGTAGTTTAGAACTTAATGCATGTAACTGATTCCTTAAACCAAACAATTAAGCAGGGCTAGACAAGGTTTAAGACAGCATTAAAGACGGTGTTCGTTATGTCCAGGTGTGACATACTGTATACATGTGGCTTCATCAGGGTATATAGCAATTACATAAAATAAAAATCTATGTATATATACTGTAAACCATTCATTTCATCACACTTTAAATAAAATATTACACATATGATATTATTTGTAATATGACTTCATACTTTTGCCTCATTTGTTCTCATTTCTGAAATATTTTGATATTGAACAAGGCTGTTTCATTTTATTTTTCTTCAAGCTAAAACCTCTCTTTTGCGAGCCAAACAGGCTTCTTGTAAACAAGAACCCTTGACCTATTTGCAAGAATATGGATCTTATTTGAAATTATGTTGCTAGACTACATGCAGGTGAATAGGTGAAATTCTGTTCCTAATTTTTGCTTATGTGTCTCACAGTTAAAATGTTTTGTAGAATCAACTGATGCACACACTTTGGTTCAAAGTTTAATTGTTAAAATTGGCCAAGATCCCTGGGGAAAAATTAACTTGAACAGTGTAAATGTAACTGTACTTCACACTTTATATTCCCTCTCTATCCTTGCTGTAATTACAAATTTTAAAATCGATTAAGAGTGGAAGAAGTTAACTTTCTCATAGTAAAGTTTTGGGTTTGATGGTGAAACATGAAATGACATTTTAAAATGAATTTGTATATCAGAGAAATTTCCTTACTGTGACATTTAAAATCCCTCAGCAAGTCCAGGGGTAAATATTTACCCAAAAATAAAAATGTGGTAAATTTGCATGTTATCTTCTGACACAAAAATCTATTTATAAACAGCTACAGTATGTTCCTCATGGCTCCACTCCAGGTCCCATGATTTATATAATAAGCAAATGTAGCTCTCATTTACAGCTACAGTGTAACCCTAAGTTCAGGAAAGAAAAGAGGAACTAAATGTTAAACACATAAGGCAAGTTTTGAAGTAAACATTAATTCTGAATATAATTGAAAGGAATTTAACAAAATGATTTCAAAAATTAAAAAAGGCAATGACCATAACCCCATATGCATGAAGGAAGAAAAAAACTCAGATTGTTAGAATACTACTTTGCACTTCTTCAAATACACACATGGAGCAACATAGATGTATTTAAGCACACATTGCCTTTATTCAAGTTTATTTCAAGTCAGTAACTAGTATTTCTCTATTGCTAACATTATATACTGTTCAAAGAATTAAAGGAACACTTTTTAATGAAAGTATAACATCAAATTATTTAAACTTCTGAGATATTGATCTGGTCAGTTCAGTAGCAAGGGGTTTTGTTAATCAGGTTCAGCTGCTTTGGTATTAATGAAATCAACAACAGGTGAACTAGAGGGGCACCAATGAGATGACCCACAAACCAGGAACAGTTTTACAGGTGGAGGCCACTGACATTTTTCCCTCCTCATTTTTTCTCAGTTTTTACTAGTTTTGCTTTTGCCTAGGGTCAGTGTCCCTAAATGGTAGCATGAGGTGATACCAGGACCCTACAGAGGTTGGAGCTTGATTGGCATTTGCCATGAAATACCAGAATTGGCAGGTCTGTGTCATGGTCCGCCCTTTAGTTTGGGTTTTTTGTGATTGGTTTTGAGTTCTGTTCGTTCCCTTTTGCCCCATGCCTTGCCTGTTTTCCTTTGTTAGTGGTCTTCGTCTCTGTCTGCGTTAGTCGTGTCTTATTTTGGTAGTTTGTTGTGTTCCCTGTTT
>VUQH01015730.1:57360-78187 GCA_015106775.1 Etroplus canarensis | reverse complement strand
TTTTCTTTTTTTCCCCCTTCTTTCTTTTTTCCTTCTTAATTTGTTAATTAATCCAATTTCATTACGTTTATTTGAATTGAAAAATGATGCAAGGGTATGCAGTTTGTGTGTGTAAGGTGTGTATATGTTATGTGTTTGTGAAATTTTTTTTGAAAAAGACAAACATATTGGCAAAAAAAAAAAAAAAACAACTCCTCCTTGAACTCTGCACAATATCCTTATTTCTTCAACTTCCACCATTTAACCTTTAGCTCTCCCTTCACTCGCTTCCTCTTCTTGCTTTCCAAAGTCATCCTACAGACCACCATCTGATGCTGCCTAGCTACATTCTCCCCTGACACCACCTTGCAGTCTCCTCCAGGTTGCAACTCCTGCATAAGATATAGTCCACCTGTGTGCACCTGCCTCCACTCATATTGGTCACACTATGTTCCTCCCGCTTCTTGAAATGTGTGTTCACCACAGCCACTTCCATCCTTTTTGCAAAACCCACTACCATCTGTCCTTCTACATTCTTCTCCTTAACACCACACCCACCCAACAACTCGTCATCACCTCCGTTCCCTTCACCTACATATCCACTGAAGTCTGCTCCAATCACTACTCTCTAAGTGTTGGTCTTTAACAGTTACTGAGGTTTAGTACCCAGTGAGGTATGGATTTTGACATCAATTACAGCATAAATAAGGAAGCATGATATTCGTCATTTCCTGTCTGGTACTGCTCTTAATTTGTGTAATGAGATGAAAGATTTAGGCCATTATATAATCTCTGTATTGTAGGATAAGATCAAGTTATAGTGCTACATTGTATTAGAGCTTGCTTTTTGCACTGTTGTGTCTGTCCACATTATTTAAGTTCAGCTTATTATGCATTTACTGTATAGCTTGGGTTTCTTGTTAATTCCTGTGTATTGCTGAGTTTTGTTCATGCACAAATAATAAAATAAAGACACCACTGCACATGCAAATATATTAACCTGTAAATATGGCACCTACCTCCTTGTGTGCTCCCTTTATAATCAGGATGAGAATACTTTATTAACCCCAGGGGAGAAATTGTATAACATACTGTTCACCTGTGGCTACAAAAAAAGGCCACTGGCAGAGGCTTGCAGTGGCTTACAATGATATTATGGGGCTACTGCAAAGCAAGCTGGATGCTGGTGTACCTACCTGCTCTGGTGTAGTACGAATTCTTATCTATAGATACTGTATACATGCATGCTATTTGAATGTGAAAACATTATTCTTCTGACTTTAACCAAACCCAAATTGAGCTCAAAACAAGATTTTGCAGTTACACATATTCTTTTTTTGTATATGAAAACCTGATACTCTAACTTTTTCCTGTTTCAATATTTTATTGTCCTAGGGGCCACCCCATTAGCTGTGCTCTTCTGAATTCAAGTGATTAAGAGAGGGCGTCAGAGGCACACATACAGATAATCTGTTGATAAGGCAGAGTAGGGGGTTGAGGCCCAGATTAGGCAAAGGAGCATTATAAGGGGTCTTAAGACACCCCATACTGACATTTCACTACTTGAGCTCCATTTCGAGTCACTTCTAAGTGACAGAAGTTGGATCATGTATGCAGGATGGGTGACTTGTTCCTTCCCTTTTGTCAAAGGTGCCTTTCTCATGTTTCAAACAGTGGACTACCTAAAGCTTTCAGTCTTAACTTAATTAGGGCATTTTTATAGACTGACGTTGCAAGCAGTGCTGGTTGAATTTAAAAAAAACTTAAGTCTCTTTAGGCTAATGAGAAACAGTGACTAAAGGAAAGCTCATTTTACATTTTACATAGACTCTTAAAATTAAACACAATAATGATATACCACAAGGCTGGACTATTCACCAAGAGGACACATTACCGATCAGCTAATCTTATGATCCCAGGAGTTTTGCCTAAAAAATAAACTGCCATGCAATGGGACAAACTCACTCCTGTGGCCCTCCATGACAGCAGCCAAGGTTAATCCTGTTTGTAGAAGCACTGGTGGTGAAAAAGGGCTCTTATAGTGAAGAGGGACAGTTTAGAGATGAGGTGAAGGGTGCCTCTAGGTGCTTGACCCCCTCCTCTCTTAGCCCCACATCTGCCCATTAACCTGGGCCAATCAGCTTGACCTTGGTGACGAGAGGAGCTGAGGAGTAGCTCACAGTGCCATTGACTCCCAGCAGTCACATAATTGGCCTGTTAAAAGGATAGGATGGAGGGAGGGTGCTTGGTTGTGCCGGGCTCCCAGCGCAAACAGTATAAAATAGTACATGTGGTCGTCATGCTTTTTATTGAAAGGCATAGCACACCACCTCCTTGTATCAAATGGACACTCATAGCCATATTACTGGATATCAAATGGATAGTCTTCAACCCTATGGCTTAATTAGGAGGTTCAGTCTCTTGCTTAGGTGGAGAGTGAAGAGGAAATGATGACCAGTGTCAAAAGCAGGTAATAAGACTCACTTCCAAATGACCTGATACAAGCTGGAGCCACTCATTAGACTGATGATCAAATGAAGTAATGAATACAGGCTGGTTTAAAATGAACAGGTTCAAATAAGGAGGATTCACAGTGCCATCTCCAGGAGGCACCGGTATAGGCAAACACATCACTGCATATGGAAGAACTTTTTCCTCGACAGAGAAAAGCAGAGGCAGAAAGAAGAGTACAGGGGAAAAATATAGGTTTACCATCAAAAACAGGGGCTATAACTATGAAGAAAGAAAGTGGAAATGGGGGGGAAAGGGAGGAGGAAAGATGGAAAAGAGGAAGGAAAGAAAGAGAGATAAAGCCGAGCAGGTGTTGATTGGAGAGAGGCCGGGCACTGAGTGCCAGCGGTACCTGTTGTCACAGCGAGGGCTGAGGTGTGAAGCTCGTCTCAGCAGAGGCCCCCAGAGGTGTGAGGTGATTATGGGAAAACGGGAAGGAAGACAGAGACATTTAGATGGAGAGACACAGGGAGAAAAAAAGGAGCAAAAAAAAGGAGAGAGAGTGAATGTGGAACTAAAGCTGGCTGCAGGAATAATGGCAGAGTGGGAAGGAACAACAGACTGAGATGGATAAAGTGAAAGTGTGCATGGCACAAACTAGTCAGTAGGGTGATTGTATAGTGTGTATGTGTGCCCAACTCCCATTTTATATAGCAGCTACTCAAACCTTGGTGTCTCATTAAACAGCTTTTTTGCTGCAGACAGCTGTAGCTGCAGAATAGAAAACGTCCGATTGTGTCACAGACGCATTATGATGAATGGTGGGGTTTGTGTGTCCAATTTCTGGATGAGCATGAATTCGTACAACATCAGAAGCTCAAGAGCAATAGCTGGTTTCAGAGAGTTTTAACAAGTAGCCTAATTAGCAAGTCCAAGAAATTGGAGCTCAGGGGCCCCAAAGGAGTTGGGTCAAACGGTAAGCCAAGGTTAATGACACCTCCTGAGGGGTAAGTTTCCCACAGCAAGAGCTTTCTAAGCTTCCAACCTCCAAACCCCTCTACCGTCCATCTGGCATTCAGACAGCAAGGTGGGGAGTTATGGCTGTGACATCACTCCTAACCTGTGACATCATCACTGCCCATCAGTGACTTCACACAGATTTGCCAAAGCTGCAGACAAAATCTGATGTCTGCTAGCTGGCATGACCGGGTTATTTACAAGCTGACTGGAGGAAGCAGTCACCCATTTTCTCAAGTCTCTGGCAGCCCACCGTTCCTCCGGGGGACACTAAAAATCGATTTCCGCTGCAAAACAAATCATAAGAGCAGCACCTACACTAAAGTCAATGTTGACCCCTAAACTATGTTAGAACCGACTGATTGTTAGGGTTTCACAGAATATAAATGGCAAAGCAACAAGTCATCCTCACACACCAGGGACACAGGTTAGGCCCAAGATACCTGGTGACATCATAATTTGTTGCAGCAGGGTTTGTTTAACATGACTGCCATCAAAGCCTCCTATGCTTGTGTATTCAGATGAGCTGAGTCTGTAACCAATCTCCTTTTCAAAGGACCCTGGCCTGCATTGATGAGTCCTAACACAGCAGCCTTAGATGTGAAACACAAAGGATCGACATGATTAATCAAACACAGACCCATTATAGCCAGACAGTCACACAGGCCTCCGCTGTGTATTAACAGAAAGTCATAATAAGATGAGCTACAAAAGGCTGATAGGGATGAAGATTAACAGATACAGCTCCGTGAGTAGCTGGGTGAGAGTTTTCTTGGAAGGTCTTCTTTGTTAGTGATGATGGCCAGAGTGACATGAATGTCTGAGCCCTCTGGAAATATTATTAGGTCAGGACAAAGGTGGGCATCTTGTGTGCTATCTGGGGTGAATATCTGTCATATTTTTCCTTCAGTTCCTGAAATTGTTCAGCGTCGAGACAGGGAACAACAGCATCTATCTGATCTCAATTTGAACTTTTAATAAAAAGTCAAAGATGAAACAGGGAAGGGCATACTGAAATCCGTACGAGGGCTTTAGCCTCTTCTTACTTCCAACTTTTATGATGAAATTTATAGCATGATGATTATCAGGCTACAATCTCACACTCAGGTTCTGTCCACCTATACTCACCTCAAAGCATAGCAGTAATCAAAGTGCTGTGATGTTCTATAATCTATTTGACACAGCTACATAGCCAGCCTGACACTTAAATTGTCAGAGAACCGAGCCAATGCCAGGTCACGCCAAATGACACTGATTTTCACCCTGCGATCACACTGCTCAGACAAGCAGTGATGAAATATTAAAACAAAATGAACAGGGGCTTCTGCAATTTTAATGATGCTTGTGGCATGTGGAACAGAATAACTGTGATGCATTAATGCCAAGCATCTCTGTCTACTTCCCCGCCAAGACATCCTACACATAAAGTCTCTTGTTCCTCCCTTGCCCCCTCTATGAAAGGTTCATTGAACCAATTAGGCTTCCTGGCCTTATGCAAAATGCCTGGCATTTAGAGGGAATGATAATGATTAGCACAGGGTTGCATATGATCACATCTGTGGTAAATGCACCATACAGAAAGGATTCATTACTATGACTTGGGACATAGTTTAATCAATGCCACTGTAATTAGAATGAGTTATGAAATCTTGCCTGTCAGGCCAATTATTAAAGAATTAAAATACCTCTTAAATGATAAAGTACATGATGCAAATATTTTTTGATACAATATAATTATTGCTTGTGAAGTTAAAACATAAAGTTGTCTTAAATACAACTTTACAGTGGTGTACATTTGGAATTATTGTTCTGAATTAAGGTGCTAGGCCATAACCTGAAATGGTGCCCAGCCTTGCATGTGTCTTAACTTTGAGGCTGGATAGTAAACGAAGAAGTAAATATGCATGCACACAGCGAGAAACCCACACACAAAAACCTTGGGCAAAAAAGAAAATAGACTTTCTATGTTGGCAACAGCTTTTTCCTAATCCTCACCCCTGGGCTATATTGTGCAGTCAAGCAGGCTATTACATGGCAACAATTAGGGGGGCTGGAGCCCAACACCTGGTCGTCTCCTATTCTGGTCCTTCAGTGGCAGCTGACTGTACAGTCTCACAGCCAGGTGGCTCTCCTTCAATGACATTAGCTAGTCACTCCAGGGTTAATCAGGAGCCTGCCATCATCCAGTGGGTATGCATAGAGCTCCATTCAGAGTGGAAGCTTTTATAGGGAAAAGGGATGATGGAGACAATGTTGGTATAAAAACTTGTTCAACTGAAGATCTCTGGCAGAGACCCCACATAATCAAAATGAACTTGGGGGGGAGGTGTACATGCCCCTTGGATTCATGGCGCAAGTTCAGAGCACTGCCTTGATTGGCTAAAGTGGAGTTTGCAGTACGTCCACTGTGCATCCTGCAGATTATAATGGACCTTTTCATGGGTGGACAAAAACAGATGGAGGAGCGGGAAGTGCTATACATCCACACAGACGGGTGATGATGTGGGGGGAGGGAAACTGGATTCTGTCAAAGTCGGCAGATACAAAAACAAGTGGGTGTAGCTGGAGCAGCCCTGGCTATATCTGTCCGCACAAAGCCCCATTCCAAAGCCCCCTGGCTTGGAGATCTGAGGGTAAATAACACTCATTAGAATATGAAAAGCTATAGATTTGTACCCAAATCAGCTAGAGTCTCATCAATAGTAATTAGAAGATATACATAACTAATGAAGATGTGTACGCTACATTAAACAAAGGTACTAAGAGATGCTGTGTATTTAAACACACAATTCGATAAGTGGATGTTTGCAGCACAAACATTTTAACTAAAACAAGAATTAACAGGAAAAAGTAGGAATCCTTATTTTAATGTGATATTGTTTTACATATAAATTTTAAAAGTAAGAGGTTCCTACTACCAAAAAGGTACTGTGCATGCTTTTACGACTAACAAGACATTCTTTTTGTTTAACGTCAAACTCTATTACAGCCTGTTGCAGTCGAGAGGCAAAGGAAGATTTGGCCAATATTTTTCACTGCTTCTCTTTCAGCCACAGCCACCACTTGACAATGAAATACAGACTATCAGTATTAACACATCAAAGGATTCTCTCTGTAAGAAGAGGCAGACAATGCACAGCGATGCACACTTAAATGTTTTGTTTTTGTTATTGCTTTGTTTCCCTTGCCTGTCTGTCAATGCAGAAAATTCCATTTAGTGCAAAAATGCAAATGCTGCAAGGCACAAGGACATCCTCTGAAAGAGAATAATGGCCACAGGCCAGCGGAAGAGCAGACACTGCCTTTGAACCATTTAAAGAGGCATTAATGTGCAACTTATAAATAATCAACTAATTCCTTCTTAAAACAGCCAATTAAGTCTGCAACAATAAAAGCAATGCAGCCTTATGGAAAAAAGAGCAATTCTGGTGTCTGAACAAAATAAGAAAACTGAATATTTAATGGCCATTTAGGGACAAAGACACCCAATAATGTCACAAGGTGTCTTCACAAGAATCTCCAAAAACCCAGCGCCAGATCAGAGACCAAGAGATTCCAGTGGAGAATGATGAGTGACATTTCACTGACATTTCCCAGCAGCATTCAATGCGTGGCTGTCTCAAGACAGTGTCAAAAATATCTATGGATATGCTGAATATGACACAGGCGTTAAGGGATGCAGGTTCTTTCAGGGGACAGTCTCAGCTCTGGGGCCGGTGATGAGGAGCCTGGATCCTGAGAGATTGAATGGTAATCACTGGAGCACAGATAATGGATGATTGAAGGCTCTTTCTGCGCCGCTGTTGGATTTCAATATCAGAGAGGCCCTAGAATTGGGATTCTTATCAGGGGCGGTGTGTCAAACAAAGGAGAGCTGAGCGTGAAAGATGGGGTCCAACTCAGGCACACGACCATGTCGATTAGCACAAGGATAAAAAAGGCCGCACAAACAAAAGAGGGTAGTTTTAGTCGGACAAAGGGCTGTTCACTGCCTTGTAGCTAGAGACATGGAAGCAAGAAGGGACATAAATGAAAGGGAGACTACTTGGTGGTAAAAGGAGGACAGGACAAGAATTTTGCTGAGACGGCTGGAAGATGAATAGTGACAAAGCCAACTGTTAAAGAGTGTTCCAGATCCCCTGGTTTCTGAAGAGGAATAATGGACCAGCGGGGATGAAATGCAACACACTCCGCCTCAACCCATTCATACACACCCAAACAAACACTTGTCATTCACACACGCACACAGACTGACACGGTGGCACGAGGCTTCACATCTCTGCCAAGTCCGTAACAAAAAAAAACCAAAAGAAATAAATAAACCCAAAAAAACTCAACAAAATTATTCCCATTTATCCTCAGATTCCAAACACTAAAGCTTGCCAGGAAAGCTCATTAACCCTCCCTTCAAGAACCCTGAGACAAAAGAGGGGAAAACAAAACATAACTAATCAATGAGAACGCACCCATTGGGGGGGCAGAACATGCATCCATTTGGATAACCTGAGATGACTAACAGCTTTTGCTTTAGTGTTGCACTGCCTGTCTGTAGGGTGGAAAAAAGAAAGTTCATTAATTAAACAGGGCTAGGGGTAACAGATGGAATGGCTAGCTGGATGCTAATCACATAAGGCAGACAGGTTTTTACACCCGAGCTAGAAGCACCGCACATCAATCACAATGAACATGTCTCCTCAACGGCAGTGCAGTCAGTAATAGGCCCAATGATGACACTGTGGTCACAGTACCTTGACTTTTTAGGAAGACAGTGATTGCAGCCATTTTGGTTGAGATTTAGTGAGAATAACTGCAGGTTTTTTATATAATATCTTGGTGAGTGTTAACATCCAGTCCAACACAGTTACAGCCATTCCCTTACATATCGGTTGCCTATTTGAGATGAGCACTTACTTTGGTCCAACATGATCAAGCATATGCAAAGTATAATAAAAGGGATGAGAACCATGCTACCCTCCTTGATGGTTCAATCTGTGGGAATTTGTGCCATTAAGCCTGAAATTAGGAGAAACTGGAGGCTTCTCTCCAGAAGCAGACAGCAGTATAACATTAAAGACAAAAAAACAGCCAAAGCAGCTACTTAATAGTCAAATAATACATTTTGGACAATGCCTTGAACAGTGTGTCAAGGATTTGATTTTTGCTTGCATATTTATTTTTAAAAGAAAAACCCTTTGTACTGGATTTCAAATGTATATATCCACTGGAGAAAATACTAATAGAGGCCAAAGAGTTGCCAAAAAATACATGCAATCCTTTACACAACTGCAATGATCCCTTTGTCATTCCTTCGCCATTCCACAATCGTGAGCTGGAGAGGGGACAGAGAAGGCGATCCGGCACAAAACCAGCTCTCACTTTGCCGCTCACAAACAGACAGATGTCAGACATGAACGCATAACAGACGGAGGGAGAGAGGAGGAGTAGGAGGATCATGGGGGTGGGGGTTCAAGTTTAAAAATACACAGAGCACGACATTCTTTGGCTTACACTATTCTATGCAATTTACTGATAACTGAAAACCCCATGGTTTCTTATTAATTTATATACTGTGGTAAGAAAGGGATTATTTTAGGGATCTGACAGGCTCCTAACCCTACAATACGGCTCATAAATTGGCTTCAAATGGTAATTAAATGTAGAACCCTAAATCAAAATGTGGAAAAATATTAATGAGATCAACGAGACTTAAATAAACACAATCTATGTCATAAAGGTAGCACTAAGATACATACATGGCATGTAGTGCACACAAATGCACAACACAGAGATGGTTTTATAGTATAACAGCAGGACAATAAAAAGGTAGATGTATATAAAAACAAAAACTGAAATACACCAACAGGCACGACACCAGCAGTGTGTGCATGCTACCCCAGGCGGGGCTCTGGGTCCCTGCTGTTGGCCGTCTGGTTCCATGCCTGCTCTACCTGTGTTTAAAAGGGGCGGCCCCCATGAAGCTCAGACCCCAGAGTGTAGGCTGGGCTGGGCCCCCAGGGCTTTCAGGGTGTGGGTGCCACACAGTGTACGCCTTTTGTTACAGGCTGGGTGGCAAGAGGAGGAGGAACTTGTGTGAGTGTGAGTGTGTGTGTGTGTATGTGTATGTGTGTGTGTGTGTGTGTTTGGAGGGGGGGGGGACAAAAAATGAGTAATGCTATGAGTCATTCTGCATTAGCAGCAGGGACAGGGAGAGGGGGGAGTAGATGAGAGGGGGAGAAGGGAGAGAATACTTTTGCATGTTGTATGAAGCTAGACGCCATATGCCATCCGAGCTGGGCTGCCTCCTGAGTCAGGGCTCTTGGTTTGACAGGCCTGTGCTTGCCCCCTCCACACCCCCAAAGCTACTCCCCTTCTTCCCCAACCAACACCCTCCTCCTCTAGGCCTTCTAGGCTCCAGCAATGGGCTTGGCAATTGCTTTGGTCGTGCATGGACAACACTCTGTTCTTGTGTGTGTGTGTGTGTGTGTGTGTGTGTGTGTGTATTTATTAGAGGGGGGTACTCAGTGATCTGAACACATCGGACATTGTCGTGAGTCCCGGCAGGAACAGCTGGTCAGCTGGAGAGAGGAGTGGGAGGGAGCATGGATAAGAAGGGGGAAGAGATGGGAGGCAGTGCGCTACACTGATAATGGGATTAGGTTAAAACATTCAGTTGGGGAGAGCCCCCTCCTCTCTTTGCAGCCCCCCAAATAATGTGTAAACTCTCAGCCACCCTATCAAAGCCAATGCCAGCCTCCACCCACACTACCCCTGCCAACTCCAAGCAGGGACGCCTTAACTCAAAACTAGACCCCCCCCCCCAAAAAAACCCCAAAAAAACCAAAAACTACCTATTCACCCAACAGTGGCCAAATGCCTCCAACTAAAGGGACTGCATCCAGTAATAACAACACACTTATAATCACTTATCATAAATCATGCAACAAGTCAAGCAGTCTAACTCCCTCTGCAAAAGTTACTGGATATTGCAAATTACTTCTAGCTGGTCAGGCCTGCTTCCACTGTACAGGAAGTTGGCTATACTCACATCAGCTCAGACCATTACATGAATCCAGCTTATAATGACTAACTCGGCGTCTCACTGTGCCCAGTCAAGCACTGTGTTCCATAGTGATATAGACTGCTGAGTATTATCCACGAGTCTGCCAACAGTTATGGCACAACAGCTGGCAAATTAGACCTATCAACGATGCTAAATAATTCATGTGAGACAACACTAACATGGCAGATCCTATTCATGACACCCTATCATGCATACAGGCGCACTTTCATCTCTGCTAGGTGAAGAATCTTACAGTATACAAAAGAACATGCTGTTGTGAGACAAAGACACGATGAGGCTGGGACAATAACTTGCTCAGAAGGGGTGTGAGAATATGTCATAGTCAATGCAGCAACTGTAATAATTACGAGGATGTCTGGGGTTGCAGCAACAGCACACAAAAGAAGTGCATACAGGATATCATATCCATTATGCTTTCAGTATGCATCTGTTGAAAAGATGTACATCTTGTTTCAGCCAACAGAGCTGGGGGACTGCAGATATGCTCACATGAGCCTGTGAGGGAACATGACAGAGTTAAGCAGCTTTTTGGGTTCCACTGAAAGGATCAAGCCTCCCTCTCTTCTTTCTGCTACTGCACACACACACACGCACGTTACCTAAAAGCCTAGCTCGCATGACTGGCGATGGGCAGAAACAGATTATGGTTATTGATCGCTGCCTGGAGATGGATCTGTGTGTGTGTGTGTGTGTGTGTGTGTGTGTGTTTACTTGTGTGTCAGAGCAGAGGATGGGGACTAAGGGCAGTGTGCAAAGGCTATTGATTCTGTCCAGTAGGAAGGCTATGCCTCTGAATCAAGGTCAGCTTCACATTGTCTCACCTATTAGTAACTTGCCATCGCCCCAACACACACACACAGACAGTGTTTACCTTTAACAATACCTGCAACTCAAAGCGTGATGGACGGCACATCTAACTCAAGTGCTTGAAGATCAAAATGAATCCCACCTTCTGGATGAAGACATTATTCTCTAGTGACAGTATGAAAGATCTTCCTCATACAGTGAACACACCAGACAGCTAGGCAATGCAGTGAAAGGCTGGGTCCATATGCCACAATCACACTTTTTTAAGCTTATATGTTACACATTTTGCAGGAGAACTGATGGACTCCATTAACATCTATGTTCCAGATAAATTAGTAAAAGCAAATGTGGTTTAATTCCATTGTAAAATGTTTTAGATTGAACCTTTTGTGGTCAAAAGTGCTCAAAATGCAGCTGTGAAGGATGGACAATACACTTAGAACACAAAGCCAGACCAGCTGCATTTTCTACCAGGCATATAAATAATAAATGATACATTATGAGTTGTCTGTGAGAGGCTTGTGATATGATGCCTATGAGTCCAAGGTTGTGTCCTGGCAGAAGAAATTGACACAAATTGTATATGACATTGAGGGCTGTGCGTGACAAGAGAAAGCATATGCAATTGCACAGATTTTACAAGTCAGACAGAAAGAAAAAGAGAGAGGCAAAGATACAGGCCATGACAGGAGAAAGATGGAAAGGTACTGAGAGGTAGTATCATTCTGCAAAACACTCCTGTAGCCATCTGTGCGCATTTTCAGAAAATGTTGCTGGTGGTCATTTTTCAATATCAAATCCTATTAGCCTGAGAGATTCTGTGAGCGTTGCAGCAGACTGCTGGAGTCCTCCAGAGCCCTGTGACGGAGCAAGAGAGGGGGCTGCAGAGCCATACTGGCCTTTTATCTGGACACACAGGGGTCATATAGCTTCTCTTTGAAGAAATATTCAACTAATTACCTTGGAGAGTGGCCTCACAGGCAGAGAGCAGGCTGTGGATTGTAAAGGCATTGTGAAGGGGTAAACTAAGGATGAGGATTTTCATCTTCTACAAAAACACACATCCTGGGAAAAAAAAAAGAGGTTTGGGTCATTGTTCCAACCTGTGAAAGATAAAGGGCTGCAATATCCTGAGAAGATGGAAGAAGTGAAACGACTGGAGAAGGAAAAGTGCAAAAGGCTGGAGCAGAGTAACAGCAAATCCAATGTCAAAATCAAAGCGTCTAAACGAATAAGTCCACCTGGCACTCAAGACATTGTTTCATTTAAGCTTCAAGCCTCTGCTGGGCGTCGTGCCACTCAGGACATTCAATGATACCAGTTCTCTTAAAATATCAAAGCTTGAGTTATCACTTTTCATATGACACCTAACAGTCATTAGTTTATACACTACCACTGTGCTCACAAGCTCTCTGGCTAGGCAGACATGCAGATACTCATTTTGGCTGTGCGCTCTGCCTGGCACTTTCATTCATCTCCTCTCTTGGAGTGTGTGGGGCCTGGCAGCCTATCAGTGCCAGAACTCCAGAGGCAGCGCTTATCTCCTCTCATAGATCATGCCTTTGTGCTGAACTGCTTCTCTGCTAAGGAATGCCAGGTGAGGCTTTAGCAGCCCATCACAGGCCTGTTACTGCCCACCCAGCCTCCCCAACCCTCAGCTTCCCCACTCCCTGAGGCTCACAGAGCCAGGCAGGCCTGTGGCTGCCCCCCCCCCCCCTCTGGCACTGAGAATCACACTGGGCTAATTCACTTGGCATTGGGTAACAGACATCTGTCACTCAGGATACCCCCAGGGACTCTCAGACAAGGCCTGATATTGGGGTGGGGGGCCAGGCAATGTGATGCACTGTGAAATGCATAGAGACAGACACATACTTACACACACCCTACACAGTGAGAAGTGCAGTATGAAAAAAGACCAAAAGCCTTTGTTGTAAGAGAACATGATGCATGGAGTTTGAAAGAAGTTTTAAGACAACCACACGTTTTCAAACTTGCATCTTCTGTCCAAATTAAACCTCTTTGGGAGAGGTTACTATAACTGCCAGAGGGGCAGTGTGGTTCTGGTGAGGCGGTGCTGTACATGCTGTCTGAGTAGAAGCTGGACGTTAGGGGAGATCGGGTTTCCCCCTCCAGGGGCCATCCTGACTCTACCCCCCCAAAAACTCCATGCTGCTGGTATTCACATGCTAATTCATCTCCATTGGTAATTACACTCTCTTTAAACCAACTGACAACTACAGCTGGAGTCAGGCTCTTAACGGCACACAGTTGGATGGATGGGCGGAGGGATGAGAGCAAGTGTGTGTATGTGTGGACACGCTTGTATGCATTTGTTGATGGTGCTTTTATTTTGCCTCTCCTCGTCCGCCATAAAATGGTAGTGATAGATGATGACACATTATCTGTTCTCCTACCCAAAACAGCCCCACAACCTCCCGTGTTGCTCCAGGCTGTGAAACAGCCCGAGTCTAATAGTTGTATGTAAATCAGGTAGCTCATAAAGATCAGTGTATGCACTCAGCTGTGTACATTGGCTAACATGAAAAGCACACCACATGTCCCAGTGAAATTTACCCAATTGCAGTGGCTTGTCATGCTGGAAATTTAAGCTCAGTGATTTTTTATTTACATCTAATGAAGTCATAAAAATATTCCTAAATCTGTGCTTATAAACTTAATCTTAACTGTCTGACAAACCAGTGCCTGTTCATTCAACATTGCTGCACTCTTCTGTTAAGCTGGACCTGAAGCCTCGAGGAATAAAGGATACAAGCTCTGGTAGAGAGTCAGCCGGGACTTGACAGCTCTGCTGGCATTGATACAGGTGGCTCGTACTAAGCTTGGCAGCAGTGTCCCAGTGACGATGGCGCCATTAAACAGAGGCCCAAAGAAAGGAACCTGAGGAAGTGAAGAGAAAAAAAAAAGAAATGAGAAAATTAGACATTAAAACAGAATGATAAACAGTTATTTTAATCAGGGTCCTGTTATTGCACATGCAAGTCCTTAAAAAAGAAGGTTAATTAAAAATCTTTTTGCTCTTCTTTTTAAAAGAAAAAACAGCTCCTCCATCTGTTCCAGGGAAGGGTTCAAGTTGAAATTGGATTTCCACCTAACTTTGCATGACAACCACACATATCTTATGCGAATCAATGTTAGGTAAATGAAATTAAAATGACAATCAATGCTATACAATGACCTTATATTGAGCTATTGAATACAAAGGGGCAGAATGAATTTTAAGAATAGCATCAGAGTTTGTGTGTGTGTGTGTGTGTACACGCGTCTGTTCATGCATATTGGAAGGGGGCCCTTAATCATTGAGGCTCAATAGTCATTGACCTGGAAGTTGACGTGAATGTCAAAGTCTTTCCAAAAGGCCCTGCTGTCTTCAACTTGCCAGTTGACCAGTCAAATTAAACAATACAACATTTTTAAACAGAAATTATACAGACCAATTAACTAAATAACGTGTTAGAAAACTGGGGTGATGCTAAATACACTCAAATCAGAAACCTGAATATGGAACAACGGTTTTACAGGTTCTTTGACTCAGAGTTAATTTTGGAAAACATTGTTGGCTCGTCTGTGATGGGGTCTGGGACATTGTGGTGGCAGCAATTCTTCTGCCCTTTACCCAGTGCTCAAGGCTCATTGTGGCAGTAACTAGAACAGATTTGACCATTTCAGCTGTGATCTTCAGCCACTGCAGTATTTCAGCTTAACTGTCACGTGTCTTTGTGCATCATAGCTAGTTTTAGGTTTAGACAGGAGACACAAAATTTTAAGATGCAAATCACAGTTTCACAGAAAATTCAATTATCAGCTTTAGTCTAAACATAACTCTGTAAGTGGAATAACACTGATGCAAATATAGAGATGACAACAAACTGGTACTATGGTAATTTAGACTGGAAATACACACCTGCCAACCACTTAATTAGATATACCTTAGTAGTACTGGGTTAGAGCCTCTGTTGGTTTCAGAACTGCTTTCATTCTTAAAGACATAGATTTAACAAGGTGCTGGAAACAACTCCACAGAGATTCTGGTCCATATTGACATGGTAGCGTCACATAGTTTCTGCAGATTTTTCACATATGTACATACACACATACATGCATCCAAGCATCCATACAACCCTCCCTTTTCTGGGGGTCTGGGTCATGGGGGCAACAGTTTGAGCAGAGAAGCCCAGACTTTCCTCTCCCCAGCCACCTCCTCCAGCTCCTCAGGGGTGACACCATGGTATTCCCAGGCCAGTTGGGAGACAGACTCTCCAGCATGTCTTGAGTCTTCCCCAGGGGCTCCTCCCAGAGGGACATGCCAGAAACACCTCAGCTGGCTCCTTTGGATGTGAAGGAGCGGCAGCTCTACTCTGAGCATCTCCTGGATAACTGAGTTTCTCACCTTATCTCTAAGGCTGAGTCCAGCAACCCTATGGAGAAAGCTCATTTCAGCTTCTTGTATTTGCAGTCTCAGATTGTGAGAAAAAAGTGCTTTGTTGGATTGAGGTCTGGTGATGGTAAAGGCCATTTGAGTACAATGAACTCATGGTCATGTTCAAGAAACCACACTGAGATGGTCTGAGCTTTGTGACATTGTGCACTTTCCTGCTGGAAGCAGCCATCTGAAGATGGCTACACTGTGATCATAAAGGGATGGAGAAGGTCAGCAACAAGACTCAGGTAAGCTGTGGTGTTTAACTGCTGATCAGTTGGTTCTAAAGGGCCCAAAGTGTGCCAAGAAAATACCCTCTACACCATTACACCACCAGCAGCCTGAATTGCTGATACAAGGCAGAATAGATCTATCCTTTTAAGCTGTTTATGCCAAATTCTGATCCTGTCATCCAAATGTGGCAACAGAAATTGAGACTCATCAGACCAGACAACATTTTTCCAGTCCTCTATTGTTCAGTTTTGGTGAGTCCTTGTTAACTGTAGCCTCAGTTTCCTGTTCTTACAGACAGGAGTGGTCTTCTGCGACTGGAACCCATCCCCTTTAAGGTTCGACATGTTGTGCATTCAGAGATGCTCTTCTGCATATCTTGGTTGCAACAAGTGGCTATTTAAGTTACTGCTGCCTTCCTATTAATGTGAAGCAGTATGGTCATTCTCCTCTGATGCCTGGCAGCAACAAGGCATTTTTACCCAGAGAATTACTGCTCGCTGGATATTTTCTCTTTTTCAGGCCATTCTCTGTAAACTCTAGAGATGGATGTACAGGATAATCCCAGTAGATCAGCAGTTTCTTTCCCATTCTGATGCTCAATTTGAACTTCAGCAAGTCCTCTCGACCATGTCAACATGCCTGAATGTACTGAGTTGCTGCCATGTGAATGGCTGAGTAGATATTTGCATTAGGGAGAAGTTGAGCAGGTGTACCCTAATAAAGCGGCTGGTGAGTAGAGATAAGCTGTAGCTATTTTACTGCTAAATAATTTAAGTCTAGACTGCAACATCCTATTTTGAAATGAGCTCAGATATCTCTCTAAAAATTACATGTTGGAAAGACAGAACTGAAGATAACCAATGCTTTTATAAGGAAAAAATACAGAAAGTGAACATATTATTTAACTATTTTAATATTGTTCATAGAAGGTACTGTGGATATATCCGAACATCTAAAGCTACTCATCTTGGACAGAGTAATTTTGCAGTCCTCTAGGAGGCCACACATCGAGTGCAGCACTATGGAGTAGCCAAGATGAAAGCTAGCCAACAAAGGACAGTAACCATCTCTGAGAGCACATACCCACAGTGTGGGTAATAATGCACTGCTGGAGTAGGGAGAACTGAGAGCCTTCAGTCACAAATCACAGTAAGAGAAAGAACCTATGATATTCAGGGAAACATCTGAACAGAATGTAAGGACAAGCATCTGCATTATCTAACGAACAGAGAGTAAATCCATGCAGTGACACGTTGTATGAGTACACTGACAACAGACCGCTCAGGTGCCCTAGAAAGACAGGAAAGTGAATGCATAGAGCAGGGCCTCCTTTAAGTGGAGTGTAACCACCATTATTACACCTGTGCTTTTCCTACTCTTAAAAAGTCAAAATATCTGCTGTGGAAAAGGTCTTTAGGCTCAAAATAATACACTGACGGCAGTGGTTTACCTGTGGTTTCTTCATAATCTGGATGAAATACATGTGGTTCTTCATTGGGTAGATGACTATCAGCACGTCTCCAAAGTCCGTTGGGATGATGCCCCGCCGGTAGTCCCTGGTGTGCTCAGACCACACTATGTGCACCTCATCATTTCCCAGGTGACGCAGCTGTCAAACAAACAAAATTAGCCTAATCAACAGCTCAGCAAGGGCGTGCAATTTTTGCTGCTTTGTGGATGATGACAGGAACACAAATTTAGATGGATTAGGGCTTCTCACTGGGTTTTATGCACTCTGCACTTAAGGCCTACATCGCCTCCAGAAGATGGAGGAGTGGAGGTTTAAAGAGATTTGTAAAAGGGGATGACTGTGGTAACATAATATTAGTGTCTAGTGTTTCCTGGCAGTAAAGATTTCTTCTGCAGCAGGTGCAAGAGCAAGGTGACCGTTTACAGCCAAATCTTAAACTTTTTTTTGGAAAACCATAGTCTAATCGAGGTCTGGATCTGCTTTAGTCTCTTTTTATAGCTTTTTCATTACAAATTCAAATAGCAAACATAAAATGGACAAAATTGAGCATTTTAAAGCCAAATAATTCAAATCCAATTAACCTGCTCTATCAGAGGTTAAATTGCTTCCCATTTCCACTCTGTTCACAAACACAAATGAAACTGGGCAGGACAAGAAGATTTGCTTAAATGACAGGAAATTGACTGACGCTAGTTTAAAAAAAAAAACAAAAAAGGTAAACAGCTTTCCCCTTTTTCAAAGTAAAACAGATGGAAACAGCAACATTATCTTCTCTGACAAGTGTAGATCCTTTATTAGCTGGTGGTCCAGTGATGTTGAATCAAACAGTCCCTCCATTTTCTGAGGTATCACAGACGCTGAAAAGTGAGCCTCTACTCAGAGGAAAACATCTGCCAATGTACTGTTGGCCTAATGAGCCATTAAGAAACATGCCCTTGCCACCAAAAAATGCAATTAGCACATTCTATTATAAGCCCTTAATTATGGTAATACGCTAATCTTAAACAAATCCACGGCATGCTGATTACTGGAGCTTGCCAGTTCTGTCTGTCTGTCCAAGGATCAGCAGGTACCAACCAGGTCAGTCACTGGGACAATTTCAGAGAAAATGTTGAATATGCATTTGCTGTAGACAATCAACAGTGGGATGTTAATTTGGGTTAAGATATTAGCATTTGGATGAGCTGAATGACAAGTTTAATGAGGATGCTTATGCTCTAGTCAATCATCTTCTGCACCAATCTATTTACCCCCTTGTTAATCACATCCAAATGTTTGAGACTTCTTTAATAAAATGTGATTCAAGTCAAAGGCTCTTGTTCAATTAGCCCTCTTTGACCTTCCCCCCAGCCAATGGGCTTCACACACATGGTAACAGCCAACCAAAGGACCCAGAACACAAGAGACTTCTTATGAAAACAACCTGCAGCAACCTCGTTAAGATGTAGAGCCTGAGGGTAACTGGGATGGCTAAGGCACCCGTCTATCTCCCTCTCTTTCACATACAAACACACATGCACATGGTCTACATGGCCTGACCCCAACCCTGCAGGTCGCTTCTATAAACGCATTACTGAAGCCAGCTGCTTCTGCTGCAGCCTGCACTGCCCTAAAGCCCACAATTGGATTGAGGAATTCATGGTTTTCTCTAGTTTCTTACGGGTTTAGGTTTTTTCCCCCCCTTTCCATCGGCTTCAAACAGGCAATCTACTCAGCAAGAGCTACCTCATCCCTCTCTCCGCCACAATATGCCTCTATGGTTACAGGCAGTAAAGTGGGTGACTGCTGGACTAAAAGTGTTATTTTTAAATTGACAGAGAAACATCGTACTTTGAGACAGACAAAGCCGGTTTCTCATTCCAATCTTTTTCATACCACTTTCTCTTCTCCTTACCATCCCATCTTTTTCTGAAACATTCGAGCATGCAGCCAGCCCGCCAATTTCTCTCGGACCTGTGGCTGGTGTGGGGACCTGTGCAAGGTGAGCACGAGCAATTACAGAAGTTCTTGGTGAAATTGAATGTAAGTGGAGCGGTAGCACACTCTTCCACCCCTCCAGCGCCACTCTCTGGACAAGGAGAGACAAAATCTTTCCTGACTCTAATTTTTGTGGCAACTAAACACAGGTTCAGGATGGGTTTGGAATGAGTAGCCGATTATTTGTGAAATGGAGAGGGGGGAGGATGTCTGTAGAGGGCTGGAGTGTGGTTGGATATAAGGAGAGCCTGATGAATTTCCCTTCTCAGCAGGGTACTATATGAGAAGATTGGCAGCACGGGCAGGGGCCTTGCGGCTCATTTCTCTTTGCTAACTGCTACTGCTGCACTACAGCTCAGAATCCCACTGCAGAACCCAATCGATCGCTCCTGTGGCGGCAGCAGGAATTGGATAAAAGGATCCTGCCGGCATCCGGCCGGCGCCTGCCCTAGCAGGGAGAGCTAATGGCTGAATCCAGGCCCTGGTCACAGCACACAGGGAGGGGGGCAGGGGCTAGCAGAATCATAGTCATTACCACAGCAGCACATGCCCTCTCTTCACTCACGCGCCTGCGATTCTCTACTCCTCAGGCCTTCCTGGCCAGGGTCACTAATCAATGCCCGCACTCTGGAGTCACACCTCCTGATCACAGCTTAACACAGAGCTGAAGGCTGCAACAACATACTGCTCTGGGCAGGCATGGCTGTGTAGCCATTTCACGGCAGTACATTCTCCCTTTTTCCTAACCTACTTAGAACTTAAGGTGTGCAAGTAATTCAATATAGGTTTGACAATCCAGTCAAATCAAGTCAAAATTAATGAATAAAGGCAAAAGAAGTGGATACATACAGGCAGGACTTTTTACCTTTTTGGTGAGGCAGTCATCAGAATCAGATGGCATACGCGTTGAGACATGAAAAATGGTTTCCACAGTGGAGGTAGCATAATAAGGAGCTGTTAAACCTGTGCTGCCATTCCTCTGGAGTCCCCCCATAAAGCCACAGTGTGTGGCAAGGTCCACCTGAAATACACAAAATGCTCTGCTGTAAGTGTGACTGTACAACTAAGTGCAACTATAGATAAAAGATTTGACTTAAAGGAGTGGGTGGCACCTCCCATCCCAGTCCAGATACAAAGTCTTCATAGGCCTGGCTTCCTGCACTGTTAGACAAGATGGAACACTTATCCTCTTGGCCTTCCCCAATGTAGAACACAGCAATCTTGTGCGTCTCTCGACTAAAAAAAAAAAAAAAAAAAAAAAGAAAACAAAAAAAAAAAAAAAACATGCTTGTCTACAAAATTTGTCTGCTATCTCTCCAGCTTTAACATGATTTAAAAAAGAATGGCAGCAAAGTCCCCTTTCTACTTT
>VUQH01015730.1:41839-57340 GCA_015106775.1 Etroplus canarensis | reverse complement strand
TCAGGAATAAAAAAAAAAAAAGAAAAAAAAAGTAGCCAACATGAAAAGAAAAAACTACACAGCAGTTAATTTTAAATTTTTAACAGAACTTGAGCCACTCTGGATGAAATTGCTTGGACTACCACCATCATGCTAATCAAGGTAAACTGTTTAATTAGGTGGCTCAATAAAATCTCAAGAGCTCAATGAGAAAAAAAACATGCTTGTCTACAAAATTTGTCTGCTATCTCTCCAGCTTTAACATGATTTAAAAAAGAATGGCAGCAAAGTCCCCTTTCTACTTTCCCTGTTGCCATGGCAGTACATTGTGCTGGGGTACATTTAGGGCACTTTGCATGCTTGCGCATAGGTTGTTATTGCCCAACCATCGTCTAGCCATCTGGGAGAAAAAAGGTCCACTCCTGAGGGCATTCTTTAATAAGCTCCTGTCATTAGCAGTGTGTAGAGTATTTATTGATTGGACAAAGAGAGACACGGTAAGAACAGGACAGCAAGAGTGATAGAGGGAGACTTTCAGGCCTGTGATCAGCAGAGGTTAGCACAGATTAGGAAATTCATGGGGGAGGATGGGAGCAAACACTCACTGGCCACTTCATTAGATTCACCTTGCTAATATTGGGTTGGGACCCCCTTTTGCCTTCAGAACTGCCTTAATTCTTCATGGCATAGATTTAACAAAGTGCTTGAAAAATTCATCAAAGAGTTTAGTCTATATTGATATGACAGCTGCAGAGCCATGATGTGAATCCCCAGTTCCTCCACATCCCAAAAGTGCTCTGCTAGACTACGCTCTGGTGACTGTGGAGGCCATTTGTGTACTGTGAACTCTTATCATGTTCAAGAAACCAGTCTGAAATGATTGTGGCGTGGCGTGGCATGGCATGCTAACCTGCTGGAAGCAGCAATCCAAAATGGCTGCACTGTGCTATAAGGGAATGGAGGTGGTCAGCAACAACACTCGGGTTGGCTGTGGCGTTTAAACAAAGCTCAGTACTAAGGGGCCCAACGTGTGCCAAGAAAATATCCTTCACATCATTACACCACCACGACCAGCCTGAAGTGATGATACAAAGCATGATAGAACAATGCTTTCATCTAGTTTATGCTGAATTCCGACCCTATCATCCAAATGTTGCAAGGAGAAATCAAGGCTCATCAGACCAGGCAATGTTTTTCCATCTTCTATTGTCCAATTTTGGCAAGCCTGTGCAAACTGCAGCCTCCGTTTCCTGTTCTTAGCTGACAGGAGCAACACTCGGTGTAGTCTTCTGCTGCAGTAGCCCATCCGCTTTAGGGTCCCACGCACTGTGCATTACGAGATGCTCTTCCGCATACCTTGGTTGTAACGAGTTGCTGTTTGAATTATTCTTGCCTTCCCATCAGCTTGAAGCAGTATGGTCATTCTCCCGTGACATCAACAAGACATTTTCTCCCAGAGCACTGCTGCTCACTGGATATTTTCCCTTTTTCTGACTATTCTCTGTAAATCTTAGAGATCAGCGGTTCCTGGAATACTCAGAACAGTCAGTCTGGCACCAACAACTACAACAAAGTCACTTGAATCCCCTTTCTTCCCCATTCTGATGCTCAGTTTGAACTTCAGGTCGTCTTAACCGTCTCTTCATGCCTAAATACACTGTACTGCTGCCATGTCATTGGCTGATTAGACATTTTCATTAACAAGCAGTTGAAAAGGTACACCTAATGTGGTGGCTGGTGACTGTTTACTGCTGTTATCAGAAATGGTATGTAGGACTTCTACAGAGTTCATCTCACCCATCTAGGAATATGTTTATGAATGAGCTGCAGTGGCAGTGATGATTCTCAAAAGTCAAGTAAATTATAGACAGTACTGTGTTGATATGCATCTCACAAATCTGTTTTTATAGCACAAAACATGATGCAAAATATCCAGGAGAAATTTACCACTGCCTGGAGTCCAAGTTCTTCAGTTCCCGTAAGAGTTTAGAGTTTTTCTTCAGCAAATGGAAGCTTTTTCTGTTGGACAAAGCAGTCTTGATTAGGCATCATACTTTTATTATAAAACAAAATTAAACTGCAATTAGTGATTTCATTTTATCACAAGAAAAATAAGAGTAAAATCAAAGTTTTTATTATCAGATTTGATGACCAAACACTAAAAAAGGCACAGGTGCAAAGCACCATCCCCTACTTGTCGTGTGAATGTTACATCATCACAATTAAGAGGTGTAAGCTTTTAATTTACGGGGTAGCACAGCAAGGATGAGGCCCTGCAAGGTAGACCTTAGTGAAAACAGCTGGGCACTTTTATCCCGTGGAGAAGAGATTAAGACACTGTGGACTCCAATGTGCCTTTAAATTCACTCTCTCTCTTTGAGTAACGAGCCAACACCTGTATTAATTTAAGGGTGAAAAAAGTAACACAATGTTGTGTTTGGTTTTTTCTCCCCTATGGCTGGTTGTGTTTTTAGACTAAATAATGAAGAGCTAGATAAGATAAGATATTCCTTTCATTGTGCCACATAAACAAATTTATGTGGGACTATTAAAGTCCCATACGAGGGAATAATAAACAGACCCCTGTATGGCTTCTTAAAACCTCACTTTCCTGTTTGTTCCTTTCAGTGCAAACCAGACTAATAAATGGAGGCAATTTCAGTTGGCAATACCTGCGATCCCAAGAGTTCATGCCAAGATCATTAAGCAGCAGCCGGCAGAAGTAAAAAGGAGCTTTTGGTTCCTGGTGGGATGGTTCCCTCTGGCAGGCCGCCTGAAAACTTACATCAGCCTCCCACCTCCTCACTTGCTCCTCCTCCTGCTGAGTCTGACGGTGAATGGCTTCCAAGATGGCGTTCTCTTGCTCTAGGTTCATGCCATGGGGTGATGCAGCTGGCTGGTTGAGCTTAAGCTGTGGCTGGGGAAGGCATTCTGGGCTGCTGTGTCCGAGGTCCTCCAACAGCTTATTGAGAACATCGACCTCATCCTCCTCGCAACAGTTAGAGTCCGAGACTGAGCAATGATCTTTGTGTGGTCTCGTTATTGGAGTGGTGGGCTGGTTTTTGCTGTGAGCCATTGTGGTGGTGGTAGAAAAGGAAAGGTCAACTGCATTAAAGGCTCCCACATCAACACAGTCTTCCTGCGTGGTGCAGTAGAGAATCGCACCATCCCACGAGTACTTGCCGGAGATGTCCCGGACAATGACACGCACTTGGGAGGAAGCGTGAGGGGGCTGGCCAACAGTCGGTGTCTCAGTGGGGATCTGCAGGTAGGACACCAGTGTGCTGTCGTTGAATACAAACAGCTGCAGGTTGGGACTTTTAAAGACCTCAGAGGACAGCTCAGACGACTCCACGTATGGGTTATCGTGATTCTCGCTCACTAGGCTGTGGAGAAGGGCGGGGCCACCGCTCAGGGGATGATGGCCCAAATGGTTCACCAGGTGTGTCATGACCATCCGCGCTGTCAGCGGTATCAGCTCCATGTTGCGGCGACGCTTTTCTGGTTGGGGAATAAGGGCAGAAGGATAAAAACCCTGAGACCATCGCTGATGAAAAATAGAAGCAAAAAGGTGTAAAACATGATCAATAGTAAAATTTACCAATACGGCTGCACACAGGGCCATCTTTTATAACGTGTTCAATGTAGACTTTCTCAACCATATTTAAAAAGCTCCACATTTGTGTGTCGACATGCTACTCTCTCTATTAGCTCTTTTTACACAAAACCAAATCTGATTCATGATTACTAATAGGGGTACTTTATTCATTTCTCACAATAGCTTAGCCAGCGCACCTCTAAGTAGGTAGCATCTAATCATAAGAGACAACTTTGAAAAGCCCATTGAGTCGTCTTACAATGGATAAACGTTGAGACTGGCCAAGTGCTAATGAGAACCACCATCTTTGCGGACTGCTGAATAGAATTGTACTTTGCAGATTGCATTTATGTAAATGTACAGGTTTTTACTCCCAAGTGAAAGGCATACCGTGCTTTATTTTGCAGTGATGCGGGAAAAACAAGAAGATGCACTCTTGCATTGTGACGGTGCTATCAATACCATCATCCCCCATCAAAGTGGAGAAAGCTCTTTAGAAAGCAGGCCAAGCTGCATTAGAGATGCACTGTCCCCTTTGATGTGACTTGATCAATATGAGGTGAGGGCATGAATATAACTAGGCCGGCACTCTTTGGTTTGCCCTTTTGATAGTGTTTTGTTATTTCAACCAAGACTCTGTGCAGCTGTGCACCAAAAAAGCAGAGGTGTGATGAAATTTTCCAGACAAAACCTTCTGCTTGAATTTCTTACATTGTTTCAGTAGACATTCACACTGTGTATTTGGGCTTTGAGGACTTTTTAGAAGTTGAGGACAGGAGAGAGAAAGAGGAATATATTGCCTAATGGAATCACAAGGTCACAAAAGGATCTTTTTTTAAAAATCTAAACCCCATAATGGGTCTTCTCTTAGGGCTGAGTACTAATGTGAACATTCCATTCCCTGCGATGGTTTATTTCCTTTTCATACTTTTAATAAGATATTGACATTTAATGGAGAGGCTCCAAATGGATGGCCTACTTAGAGTTTGCTTTTACCTGTAACCTGTTCTGGATGATTTTTTTTGTGGTGGTGGGAGGGTGGGGGTGAGTAGGATAGATTGTTCAGCTCCATAGTCTAGGAACTGTAATATAGAGCTGTAAGTAGTATGTCAAAGCATGAATAGGCGTTAACAATCAGCTACCAGTTTTGAAACACACTCGCACAAGTACATACCAACACATGCTATACAACAATAAACACCACATATCTGTTTTATCTGTAGTCCAGTATAATCTTTCACAAAATGGATTCAGATGCCCCCCACTTAGGAGATGGCACTCTAACACTCTCACAGGTCCTTACCCTCAGCTACAGTGAGTAGGTTGCCAAAGTCTGTGGTGGCTGCCTGTGAGGGGGGCGGCTCACAGCTCTTAACCTGACCCAGCATGAGGTCATAGTCACTGGACAGATCTGACAGACTGAGAAGATAGTGGCTCTGTTGGGTGTGCAGGTTGGAGCCGGCCACACAGCAGTGCAGCACCTGAGGAACAAGAGCAAGAGAGTAAAACCAGAACATCAATGACATAGATTCAAGATTCAAGATTCTTTATTGTCATTTCAACCACATATAGCTGACGCAGAACATAGCGAAATGAGATGGCGTTTCTCCGGGACCTGGTGCAACATAAACATATGGACATATGACACATACTGAGAATAATAAGACACATACTGAGAACAGTTTAGAATAAATAAATAAAGTGCAACATGTGCAACGCGGTGCAATAGTTGCAAACAATGCAAAGATCGTAGGTCATTCAGCACAAGATCAATCACAATTCACAGGTTACTGTAATGGGTGATGTACAGAGAGAAATGTATAAATTTTCTCATCATTGGTTGGTTGTTCTTGCACAAACCACTGAGAATTAAAATTCACTGAGAAGTCATGGAGGCTCAAGAACAGTCATATCCAGGACAAACTAATCTGGCTCACCACCAAATGAAAGTGTTTGAGCTCAGGAGTGTTTTGACTACATGGGCAGTAGCAACCATGGCCATGGCATGAAAATATATGGATGTAAAACCATGTCACAGCATTTACCATATAACTGATTTCAGCATAATGGTGATAGGAAGGTACCAACCATGCCTTCCTAATGTGGGAGTCAGCCAATTCCAATAACATCTTATTGGTATTGTTTACAGGTTCACCACTGGTCTAGTTCTTGGTCAACCCTAACCTAGCTTATGACAGCATTTACGCATACAGTACTGTGTAAAAGACCCGAGCCACATTTTGCTCGGAAAATTGAAAAAAGGTGTAACGATTTACCAAAGTGTGCAAACAAGTGTAAATACAGTACATAAAGCAAAGCAAAACAGTTTGTACAGTTCTAACCAGCTTGAACATAAATATCTGGTAGACTACCTTTATTTTTAACATAGCCTGAACTCTCTTAGGCAAGCTTTCTTCCATTTTCTTTAAGTAGTCTTCAGAAATATTTCTCCAGGCTCCCTGAAGGACATTCCAAAGCTCTTCTTTGGATGTTGGCTTCCATTTGTTCCATTCTCTGTCAAGATGATCCCACACTGCTTCAATAATGCTCATTCAACCCTCTGTAAGACCCACTGTCACCCATTTCAGTGCACTTCATACCTGTCTTTTCTCCTTGTTTCCCTTCCTTTAGAATGTTATCTTGACAGCTGTTCTTCCACTGAGACCGTTTCTGATGAAGCTTCTGCGAACAATAGATGGATCAATTGAAGGGCCAGATGCATCTCTCAGGTCCTGTGTCAGGTCTTTGCTGGATTTTTCCTTTTTCTTAAAGATGTGACTTTCAGATACTTTCATCAGCTGCAGAAAGTTTTTTAGGCCTCCCACTTCCTTTCTTGTCATCCACTTGTCCATTTTCCTCAAAATTTTTAAGGACACGCTGTACACCATGCTGAGATATGCCAAGTTTTCAGCTAATGGTCCTTTAGGGATCACCTTCTTGGTGCAAAAATACTATTTTATGATCGTCAAACTGTGCTATGTTTGGCATTTTTCATAGATTAAACTAAAGAAATGGGAAAAAAAAGATGCATTTTTGTAACAGGCTGTTAGCAACAGAGTGTCTAGACATCAAAACTGCTTTTTTTGCTGATTTGTCTGCTTTGTTTAGACAACACTGCTTCATCCCTTGTGTTTGGTGCCTTTAATATGCTTGAATGAGTCATAGTGATAAAGTGGCTTAACAAACAAACAAAAAAACAGAAATGGTCAGGTACAAGGACTGGACTGAAAATTTGTGAAAAAGCAGCCAATGTCCAAAGAAAAACCTTCAAAGACTTCAGAAAGCCTGGAGAACTACCACTTTTTAAAAACAAGAAAGATGAGAAATTCTGGCCCCTTGGAAGCAAAATATAAAGTAGTGAGAAGTGGCTTGAGACTTTTGCACAGTACTGTAGATGCCATTCATGGCATCATTTTATGAACATTGCACACATGACTAATATTTTCAGGAATAGCTAATTTTGTGAAAATAGAAAAGTGCCCATAAAACAACAACTTTAACCTTGAGCATAATTTGGGTGAAGACCCATTAGTTAATCTTTTGAGTACAAATTTCACTAAATTCCAATCAGTATTTTAGGGGGAGTAGTGATTCCTATTAACTGTGGATGGATGGATGGAAAACCACACCATAGGATGAGCTAAAAATTTAGTGATTATGTCCAGATGAAGAACACATGGCTGGTTTTGCTTCAGTGCTTTGGGCAAAGACATGATCTTGTTAGGTATGGTGATATGGTGATGTCTGCCAAGAAAATATACAATAATGCTGTTGTAGGTCTGTTGTAAATGAACATGATCTATGAGAATGTGAAAGGGGAGTATATGGTATATTTAAATCATAAGGCAAAAAGGGGAGAGAGGGAGAAAGGGAAAGAAAAGAGGGTCCTTATTGCCACTAATCCATTTCTCCTGTGATGTGAGAGTGTATCGATCTACATAACAGATGGCAGAGCATCCGTTGGCAGCGCTAGATAAGGCGCACTGGGGCAGTTGATTACAGCCGCTGAACAGGTTTACACTGTTTGATTTAATTAAGACTTTATCCTTGTGCTCAGCTCCAACCACAAACACACACGCTAAGCCACGTATACATATCTGAGTGCACACACAAACGCACCTGTATAACGTATAATATAAGCAGAGGTAAGGGTTATGCACTTCAGGGGGTAAAACGTATGCCTAATGTATGTAGATGAGGGTGCCTCTTATTCAGAGTGGAGCAACTTGGGGAAAGCCATGCAAAGGCTAATCCCATTCAGTACACACATACGCTCACACTTGGCTGGGAGACGCTGGTCCTGCCATGTGAAACAGTATTGTGTGGGGCAATGTAGACAGTATGTGGATGATTCTACCAAGCAGACCTCTGGGTGCATAGGGGGAGGGATTTGAGGCTTGATGTTGAAAAGATGTGAACCAAACAGCTGCTACACCAAAGCCCCAAAGAACTTCCTCTGTGGAGAGATGGAAAGGGAGGGGAGAAAATCCACGGCTGTGCTTGACAACTAAGTGACTGCAATTCGCATAGCAACAGTTCCTGGACGGTAACGCACAGTGAAATAAGTACACTGTAGTTAGAAGGGCACACGTTGCATGGAGATGTGAGTACACTATGTACACAAATAAATCAAATAATAAAACGCAGAGACACAGATGTACCTATAGTTGCTGTCTCTCTCTCTCTCTCTCTCTCTCTCTCTCACACACACACACACACACACACACACAGGGGTGGTGCAGCTGGCTGCTGAGGCAGGCAGAGAGAGCAGATGGAGAAGCTTGAACAGATCTCCAGTGAACCCATATGGTCTAGTGCAATGTTGCTTTTTACAGTTATGTGCTTGCTTTTAGTGAACCATATCGACTTCTTTCACTTTACTCTGCATCCCAGGATGCATGGCAGCCTTTTCATTAGCTGGAAATGTGCACTGTGCTCATGTTTGATTGGGGGGTGGATTTCAAGTAACCATGTGAGGTCATTTATGCCCCTAGTTGCATTTATATGTGCTGTTGAGACATTTTTAGGCATAAAAATGTGTCTTACCATGAATTTGTCAATCTACTTCCCCTACAGTTTTTCACAGATTTTGGTCTACTGTTGTGACAAAGAAGTGTTAATTTATGTATAAAAAGTATACCCTCTTCCAGCGCTACGTTTTAAATACCAGGGCACAATAAAACTTATCTGGTCTTTACCTAAAATGATCTAAGTAAAACCTTGACATACAACAAGTTACATTGCGTCATTAGTTATGTAACAAAAATAAAGCTAAAAATAGAGTAGCCATAACTGAAAAATTAAGTACACCCTATGATTCATAAGCTTATAGCAGCACCCTTAGAAGCAATGTCTTGATGTAATAGTTTTCTGCATGACTTTTTCAGTCTCTCACATACATGTGGAGGAATTTTGGTCCACTCTTCTTTACAACACTCCTTTAGTTCATTGAGCTTTTTATGGGCATTTTAGTTAGACTGCATTCTGGACTTTGAGTGGACCATTGCAACACCTTGATTCTTTTCTTTTTCAGTCATTCTGTTGTCGATTTGCTGCTGTGCTTGGGATCGTTGTCCTGCTGCATGGCCTAATTTGGGCCAAGCCTTAGCTGTCAGACAGATGGCCACACATTTAACTCTAGAATACTTTGGTATACAGAGGAGTCCATGGCTGCAAGGGGACCAGGTCCTGCAGCTGCAAAACAAGCAGCCTCAGGACCTCACCCTTCCATCACTGTGCTTGACAGCTGGTAAGAAGTGTTTGTGCTGACATGCTGTGTTTGGTTCTCGCCAAATGTGGTGCTGTGCGGTATGACCAAACATCTCCATTTTGGTCTGGTCTATCCAAAGGAGATTGTTCCAGAACTCTTGTGGTTTGTTACAATGCAACTTTGCAAACCTAAGCCACGCTCTTTTTAGAGAAAAGAGTTTTTTTTTTTTTCATGGAAACCTTTCCAAACGAGCAATAAATGTTCAATCTTCTTCTGATTTTACTGTTATGAACTTTACAGGCCTCAGTTAGCATGTTAAAAGTTAGAGTATGAGATGTAGCTCTAGGGTTTTCTTAAGTTTCTCTGAGCCTTGCACAGTTTGACCTTGGGGTCAGTTTGCTGAGATGTCCACTTCTGTGAAGATTAACAGCTGCCTTGAATGTTTTCCTCTTGTGAATAATCTTTCTCTATGTAAAATAATGGACGTCAAATTGTTTGGAAATAGCCTTATTATCCTTCCCAGACTGACTGGCAGCAGCAAATGCTTCTCTAAGATGACTGCTGATGTCTTTCCTCCTTGGCATTGTTTTCAAACACACACCTGAATGCTGCAGACCAGCAAACTGCCAAAACTTGTGCTTTTATAGGTGTGCTCACACTGGTTGATGATCAGTTAATCGAGTGCCTTTTATCAGCAGCAGCTCGCTGCTACCTACCCTCTTAATTCCTATGAAATGAGAAAGGTGTACTTATTTGTTCACACAGTGGTTCTGCATTTTTGCTTAGTGTTTGTTAAATAAATGACACTGTAACTTGGCATGTGTTTTCATCTGAAGTTGTGTTTACCTAATTTTAAGGTCTGCTAAGGACCAGATCATTTTTATCATGTCCTGAAACATGACACCTTAGAACTGAAAAAGGGTGTACTTTCTTTTTTATGTTTTTGAACATTAAATGCTTTGACTTCATTGAAATTTTCCATGTCTAATGGCTATGTTGCAATATTTTGCAGGAAACTACAGTTGACAGACCTACAGTAGCTAGATTTACTGCTGTAGAAGCCTTGAGGCTAACCCTAACCTTTTTGCGTAAAAGTAATCGACAGCCATAATTAAATGAACAAGAGCATTTAAGAATAACTGTCACAGACACAGGAAACAGGTTAGGTATAATAAACACAAATGGAGCCATAATTTTAGTCACTAAAATAGCTTGGCTGCGTGAGCGTTAGATATAAACTTGTAATTAAAGGAAGGTGAAGCATTGCATAACTTGTCAGGGAACTTGGTCAGTGATGGAATAAAGAGGAGATGTTTTCTAATAGGGAAGCTATTCACTGCTTTGAATAACAGAATAATTAGCAGCCAACATGACAGTGGAAACATATAGATTTCAGTGTTGATATCACATTAATATTGCCACACCTCGAATGAAACCCAGAGGGACCATGCCTTTTGTGCTCTGATAGACAACCAATCACGCCTAATTGTCTTTGCTTTCACAGCAGCTGCAGTCTCTCTCATATTAAGACATATTCCATTCAAATCTCCAGGACAAGCATTTATAGCCTGAGCTTATCAAGTGGACAAAGGGTCGTGTTTGAATAATTGGACCATTTCTTATCAGGGGTGACATCCTTACAAAGATCTGCCGTTGACCGCATCTGCCCAGACAGGAGGGAATGAATAATACCTCATTCATTTGGGCCTGAAGCTTGGCCCTCATCCTCAGGGTCAGACCATAAAATAAAGAGTTAGAGGGACAAAAATAGAGGAGCAGATCCAACACGGAATGTTTTGCATGCTTAAAATAAATACTACTAAATGTTCCAAAGGGTTGTCAGAGTTTTCTACATATACTAAATGCCAGTCACGTGGGTAAGCTATGGTGGGCACTTCTATGCCCTTGTAGCACAATAGCATTAAAAAAGGCACAGTCATAAGGTCATTGTGGAGGTCAGTCTAATTAAAGTGGCAAGGCCATGTGGTAGTGTGGGGGTAGTTGTCTCAAAGCTAAAGTTGCTGTGTCTGCAGGCAAAGGCTGTGTATGTTTCAGAACACAATGACTATAAATCAGTAAAAAGTGGCTCCATTCTGAGCTGCAAAATTGTGCAAGTGAAGCTTTCAGGGTTTCCCTCCTCACCGCTGCCACTGATGATACCCACCCTGTAGATGTAGTCCAGCAGTGGGGCTTTGTGGGACGTGTGGTCCAGCGAAGGCATTGTGATGGGTTCAAGTAGCAGACTCAAAGGAACGGCCATGCACCAGTCCAACAGGCAGAGCAGCAGTGACACCATCAACTGAGAATGTGAGAAATAAGAGAAAATTTCCTAATTTAATTTAATCAACCAACCATCGCCAAAAATATAATTTGTAAAGCAAAAAAAGACAGAAGGAGTGGGAGTAGAGGTAACGGATGAGAGCTGCAAAGACAAACTAGGGAATGAGGTAGAAGAGAAAATATATCGCTTCCGCAGAAACATTCCTCTGCAAATGTACCATTCCAACATGATACATCAAGGGCCTTCAGATCTCAGCCATTTCATGTCTCCTCCTTTCCAACACGTACCTTTTTGTCTGCTTCGACTGCTGAGTGCTCTGCGCTCGGCAACAAAAAGGCTATTGTGGCCACAAAGATCTGTATTGGGACAAAACAAGGAGAAAGATAATTTGATGACACGCTCCTATTCATCAGCCAAGTCAGGGCTGTGTGCTAAAATGGAGGCAAAAGCACAGGATGTGAAGTACGCACATAAATGAGTAATAATTCATATAAGGTTTGCTTTTAAATGCTGAAAGTGTTTTCATAGGAATTTCTTATATTATTTAAAAACATGGCATCTCCAGTCTCTGTGAATATATATGTGGCTGTATGCTACCTCAATAATTTTCTTTGGGAAAGTGGGCTCCAACCTCTGGAGATTCTCCCAATGGGAGATCAGCAGCTGAAAGACATCACAGGCTACCTGAGCCACTGCTTTGTTCCCAAACTGGACAAAAAAGGAAACACGACAAGAAGTTAACAATGAAGGGCAATGGCATCTTCACTTAAAAAAGCAACTTTTACACTATATAGACAAAAGTATGTGAGCAATTATGATATCCCATTCTAAATTCATAGGCATTAATATAGAGTTGGTCCTTTTTTCCTGTGACAGCTTCCACTCTTCTGGAAAGGCTTTCTAACATATTTTGAAATCTGTCTGTGGAAATTTTTGCTCCTTCATGCACAAGAGCATTTGTGGTGTTGGATGAAAGGGAGTGCCTTGCAGTCTTCATTCTAGTTCTTCCCAAAGGTGTTTTATGAGGTTAAGGTCAGGGCTCTGTGTGGGCCAGTCAAGCTCTTTCACACCGAACTCATCCAACTATGCCTTTATGGTCCTTGCATTGCGCACTGGGGCACAGTCATGCTGGAACAGAAAAGGGCCTTCCCCAAACCATTCCCCCAAATTTGGAAGCATAGAATTGGCCAAAATGTTTTTGTAAGTTGAAGCTTTAGGATTTTCTTTCACTGGAACTAAGGGGCCCAGGCCAATCCCAGAAAAACTAATAGCATTATCCCTGCCCCCACCACATTTTGCAGTTGGCACAGTGCAGTCAGGCAAGTAATGTTCTTCTGACATTCACCAAAACCAGATTCATTCATCAGACTGTCAGATAGAAAAGGGTAATTTGTCACTCCACAGAAGTTGTTTCTACTGCTCCAGAGGCCGGTGGCAGCGTGCTTTACACCACTCCATCCAACACTTGGTATTGTGCTTGGTGATGTAAGGCTTATATGCAGCTGCTCAGCCATGGAAACCCATACTATGAAGTTCCCAGCTGATGTTACTGCCAGAGGAGGTTTGGAACTCTGCAGTCATTAAGTCAGCAGAGTGTTGGCCACATTTACACATTATGCACCTCAGCTGTAACTTCAAGTGTTCTGCCATTTGATGGCTAAAGTTGCTGTGGTTCCTAAACACTTCCACTTTGCATTAAGACCCCTTTGCAATAAGGCTTTGATGGTGAAACCAATGACTTGTTCCAACAGTGGAACAACGGAATGAAGTGATGTCTTCAGAACAATTCTTTTTTTTTTTTTACATTTTTTTTGTAAAGGCAGACTTTATGGCTAGGTGTCTGATTTAATACACTTCTGTTAATGGCACTGAATTAATGTGATTAAGAGGTGTGGCCCAATAAGTGTGTGTGTGTGTGTGTGTGTGTGTGTATATAAATAATGAATACCGTGCCATGTTTTCATGTTAACTTGAAAATAACTCTTGTTTTAGCCTTTCCATTGAAGTATCAGTAATGACAAAAGGTAGATGCACCTCAAATTTCCAGCAGAAGTAAACAGCACTATGACATCCTATCTGAAGTAAGGTATGTATCAGTAGTCTGAGATTTTTCAGTGTAAAATCATAGCTATGCTGAAGATTTCTATAGGTGCAGTACATGGACTGAAACATTTTAAGATAACGGATCAGTTATATCCTAATCACCATTAGGCAGACTTTGATCAAGTTCCCTTTCTTTCTCTAAGAGACAAAATCTGACAAAGAAAGCGTTTAACATCCA
Source organism: Etroplus canarensis (assembly GCA_015106775.1). Classification (NCBI taxonomy): domain Eukaryota; kingdom Metazoa; phylum Chordata; class Actinopteri; order Cichliformes; family Cichlidae; genus Etroplus; species Etroplus canarensis. The sequence continues at coordinate 43,491 of VUQH01015730.1, read as the reverse complement.
AGCTGCAACAGTGCTGATAAACTCAGTGAATGAGTACTGGTCAGTAAACCACTTCTCAGAAGGGAAAACAAGGCCAAATGCTCGGCGTAGGCTAAGACATACCAGCATTTCACGGCTGATTACAGATGAATCCAACTTTGAAATTTATTGTAGTAACAGAAGGGTGGGTGCATCTAAGGAGGATGGGCAAGAGAGAAAAAGATAAACCAGTGTTTTAAAGAGGTGATGGAAATACTCTAGTCTGGGGGTATTCTGAAGCAGCACCCCTCCATTCTTTAGAGACATGCTCCACCCTCTGATTTGCATCTTTGAGTAAAAGGATTCATACTCCCATGGGATAATGAGCCCAAACACATGTCAGAGCTGAGCAAGGACTACTGGAAGGGGAAAGAAGACAGAAGTGCTGACAATCATGGACTTTACTCCACTGTCAGTGATCTCAACCAAACTCAACGTTTATGGGAGCACTTAAAGACTAAAAAAGCCAAACATTCCTGAGATCATAAGCAGCTCTTTGGAACATTAACAGATCATGCTGGTACAACATGAGTTATCATGTTTTGAAAAAAACACATGGAGTCAAGCTCAAAAATTTGTTCTCAGGACTTCTGGGGAAGATTTGCATTTTTGTTGTGTGTTTCTTGAAGATAAAGAAGCATGTCTCATTTCTTCTGTTCATCTTTGTTTAACTTTTTTCTGATGGGCTACGTGCTGCTTTTTCAATGTAAACATTGTAGAAAAAGGCACGGTGATTATCGCAATGTTACATTTAAAAATTTTAAGATGTCTAAACAACAGTGGAGGCTCAATTCACAATTGATGGATCTAAACAAGCATCAACTTTGAAACTTTAAGCTGCTAAAATCGCTGAATAAAGAGCTCATTGGTTGGGATACTAGAACAACTTAAGTGTCTTGACTGTGACATGTGATATTAATGCTGAACATCTGCAAAAATCAGACTAAGGTTTTCAAATCTTTTATTTGACTTTCCAGAGAGTAACGCCGGGACAAAAACTACTGCTACATTTGTGTCACCTGATCTCAAAAACAGCAGAGGGATACTACTGATTAAGGATTTCACACTGACTGTGACAAAATTTGGAGCAATTTTCCTTAAATTTAGTTTTGCACTTACTGTGCAGATAATCAGCATAATTTCATTTCACTTCAAACCATGGTTCATTTTCCACAGACTCATTGAAGGAAAGAATTGAGCTGTTGACAATTTTCTTTCAAATGTGGATTTCTTCAGTGATTTGAAATTCTTTGTGGAGAAATAGAATTTCCCATTTCTTCCAGCTGAATGCCTCTCAACATGTAACAAGGGCAGACAATGTGGGGAGTGCAGAAATGGCCAAACACAAAAAGGGGCCCTGAGAGTTCAGCACCTGCTTTTAGAAAAGAGACTCTCAGTGCCACTCTTCCCCCTAGATCCCCCGCCCAGCCTATACCCTCTATTTTGGGGCTGGCTGAGTCTGTGTGTCAAGTTGTGCAGGGGAGTGATTACTGCTCCATTAGAGAAGGGGGTGAGGGGATGGGTGGGGGCTTTGCTCGAGCAGGAAGCTGGGAGATGTAGCTGCTTAAATTGGCCCACATCTACTGAGAGTGAGCAGCCTGGAAATTACGCCACCGCCCCAAACCCTTTCCCAT
>VUQH01015730.1:30416-41819 GCA_015106775.1 Etroplus canarensis | reverse complement strand
AACCCTTTTCCCTTAAAAAAAAAAAAAAAAAAAAAAGAACCCACATATAGCCTGCGCTGCTTCTCTGCATCTCTTCACTTAGCTGAAAAAAGGCCTTTTCCAAAATATACCCATGAGTCACATTTTATTCTCACACTTTTTTTCTCAGTGTTGAAATTGTTCTGCAGTTCTTTTATGCAATCAACTATCATTTTAGTTTGAGCTGAACAATGTACGGTTTTGTATGGTAAAAGCAAAGAGCCTAAGACAGTGTGCCTCAGTGCCCTATTCAGATTTTCTGCCACAGTTATGATGGTGAACATGACCCATGATGCAAACATTTTAAATAAATGGAGTTGTGTTTTCTTGGATTGTAAGCATTAGTCAGCAAATTAAATGGCAAATGTGAGTGAGTAGAACAAGCAGTGAAGCTTCCTTAAGTCAGGGGGTCACTAACCTTTAGTGTTACTCCCAAAACATTGATGGCATCCTTAACCCGTTGGTGAATGTTCTTTTGCATAAGCTCCTCACACACCCACAGACCCAGGCTACACACAGCAATGCACCTGAATGACAGAGGCAGAGTACAAACTGTGTGAATTTTAAGTAAAACTGAATTTGAACAGTACAAAATGTACACAGAAAACTATTCAATAATTTAAGTCATGCACTTAGAGATTTTGTGGAAATAGGCTTTAAAAGGGTTGCATGGAATTTTTATGATGGTTAGTCAATGACTAGACCCAATTAGCTTTTCAAATTTCTTTATGCACACATAAATGTACAGTTAGAAGTAAAGCTGGTTTTGTAACCTTTTTCAGCTTACAAAAGCATTTCAAAAGAACTGGATACTCATAACAATAATGATATTAACAAGGAGGAGGAGGAGAAGAAGAAGACATAGATGAAGCACAAGAACAAGAAGTAGTAGCAGAAGAACTAAAAGGAAAAATCAGTTGAACAATAACAAGCAGAGCTGGCAGAAGTAAACACATTCCTTACTCAAGCAGAAATGCAGATACTTGTTTTAAAAAAGAGGGGTAGAAGTTGAAGTACTGATTCAACTTCTTTATTAAAGTAAAACTGAAAAAGTACAGGCCCTGAAATGTACTCAAAAGTATGAAAGCAAAAGGTTTCTCTTTGAAGGACATTTCTATAAGCTACTTTTGTACAAAGCTAACTGAACCTCATGCCCCATCCATCCATCCATCCATCCATCCATCCTTATCCAATTCAAGGGGGGGGCTGGAGCCTATCCCAGCTGCCGTAGGGTGAGAGTCGGGGTACGCCCTGGACAGGTCATCAGTTCATCGCAGGGCCAAGCCAACCACAGCCAATTTAGAACCGCCAATTAAGCTAACCTCACGCATGTCTTTAGACTGTAGACGGAAGAACCAATGCAGACATAGGGAGAACATGCAAACTACACACAGGGAAAAGGAACTGTATTTCAACTTCTATTAGTTATTTTAATGAATGTACTCCACTTGAACAACTGTTATGAAAGCAAGCAGAGAAAGATTAAAATAAAAACTAGTTCTATGAGCTGTTTCCTACATTAGAGATGTGCAACTTTGCCTCCACAAAAACAGAAAAATGAGTATAGTGCTATAAATGATGCAGAAATAATGTTTGTTTTTGTGCCTCTTTCATCTCTACCTCTTTCACCTCAGTCATAATCAATGGGATTGTCATTTATGTGTTAAGGTTCAAATTTGTTTGGTGTCAGGAAGACGCACAGTGACTCAAAATAAATGCATTAAACTTGAATGAACAAGACTGTTTTCAAAATTTAAGAAGTAGAAAGTAGAGAAGTTTGTGTTAAATGTAGGGAGCAAAAGTAAAAAGTTGCCAGGAAAATAAACAGTGATGTGCTGATACTTGAACGCTCTACTTAAATACAGTAACAAAGTATTTGTACTTTGTTACTTCCCACCTCTGATAACAAGAACAGGCAGAAGAAGAACAAGAAGCAGAAGAACAAGTATAAGTAGTAGTAGAAGAAAAACATGTAGAAGAACAAGAACTAGAAGTAATCATAGAACAAGTAGTAGAAGAACAAAGAGAAAGAAGTAGGAGAACAACAATAACAAGTAGAAGCAGTATCAGTAACAGGCGTAGCAAAACAAGAAGAAAACAAGTACAACAACAAGAACAAGAAGAAGTAGAGCAAGCAGAAGCAGAATAAGAATAAGAACAAAGATGACAACAAAAGCACAGCAATTCAGAAAAGGCCAAACTTGAGGGTGAATGGCAAAAAACCTGCAGTAATCTCTAAAATTAGTTAAAATCTGTGTTCACGTGTCCACTGTAAGAAATCCCCCTGAAGGAAATCATAGGGGTGTACTATGAAGCGAGATTAATGGGTTAATCTCACAGTTATGTTGAGTTTAAAGTCAGGGTTTTCAGTTTCAAGAAGGAGGCTCTCTTTTAAGCTGGATAACTTATGATGAACACATAATTTGGTCTGGAGCAGGTTACTGAAACTACTTGCATTCAGATTAGAGAATTAATCAGTTATATTTATAGTCTACTTAACACTGACAATATTCAACCAATAAAATTAATTTAACTTTAATCTGGCAAAAACTAGTGATGTCCATGTCTCTTTTATTAGGCTAAGAACTGAACGCACTGAGTGACATGTAATGTTTAAAGGCATCACGTTTAAGACTCAGAGCTCGAAAGCGCAGCTCTTCTGTTAGAAATAAAAAACAGCATCGATCGCACACTCAGCAGTAAAACAAATATATCAACTCAAATTAATAAGTTTATTTTAAAGCTCTTCATGATCATAAATTCAGTGATAAAATAAATGCTTCCATTTCCCAAAATTAATGATTTTTTTTTTACAGCATTGCTTTCATCTTATTTGTAGCAACATGGCCACATATTATAATCTGATGTCCTTCCTGATTGCTAGCATCTGCTCCTCCGATAATGTCTCTGATAGTAGGCAGTGCTTAGCTGATCCAGTTTGCGTGGAAGAAGAGTCAAATGACATGAGTGCACATAGATCCTGAAGGAGAAAATCTGGGTAAACAATAAACACTGATAATCACCTTCATGACTCCGGTTACCTGCACCTGGAGATTTAGGGTTTGTCAAGCTAACAGAAAGACAGTTTAGCTATATTGAACTTGCTTTGCGCTACACCCCTCAGCTGTCTCATCCATATTTTCTGTTTATCTATTATTGTGACTTACATGTAGATCAGACCACATTACATCAAGGATTGATCAATGCAGAAACACTGGTGGTAATTCCAGTGGGTTCCTAGACTTTTTCTTTGAACTGTGAACATAATCATATCATACAGTGTAACATAAGAATAAACTTGCTAATCATACCTTGCCCCTTCAGAGTGTTCCTTTGTCGCCGTCTCCAGCAGGATGTTAACCAAGTAATTCTGAGCAGAAATGTAGCACAACAGGTTACCAGAGTTCTCAGTGACAATCCAATTCATTCTTTACTTACTGTTTGTAATGTTTGTGTTCCTGTTGATGCATGTCTTAACTAATCACCTTGATATCCTCACTGCCTACATTAATGTCATCAGAGCCAGGTGCATGCTGCAGTATAGGAATCTGGAGGTAGAGGCTGGGAAAACACACAAGGGAGCCCAGGATCGTCTGAGCCTCCACTCTTGGAGCCTGGTTGAAATTTGAAGGAAGGAAAAAGAGAAATTAGCATCATTAATGCCACAAACAAACATGAATAAACCCACTCTGAGCAAAGGGGAAGGTCACCATACAGTGGAAGAGGACTGGAGGGATGTGGCAGAATTCGTTTAATCTTTATTCACGATTCTGTTGACGTTCAACGGAAATACATCACACACATTAGATGCTGGACATGAAAATGGCTGATTAAATGCATGATGGATGCAGCTCTAAAGCCGTCTGTGGATGCTGCTGCACCTGATGAGCTGCCCTTATATAGAGATAATAAATCTATGCAGGGAGATACATTAAATAAACAACAGGAAGAAACAACATATACACGGAGAAGATAAAAGATTAACCATCCTTAGGCTGAAATCTGTGTACACCGGTAACAAGTAAACAGGTAGTGGTCAGCCAACCTAATCATAGCTAGTTGCTCCAAATGACGCCTCGCCCTATCGTAAGTATACTACTTTGTTTGAGGTAATGATAAGTGTGAACTGGCAAGTTTTCATAATTAATTAAACATGACTCCTAGTCATTATGAATTGAGCATTTAACAAAACAGTCTTTATTTAAACTATCTCAATCACATTTGTGTATCTAAGTAGTTTATTTGGTCCCAAAAGATGGGAGAATAACCCCGATGAATAATTAAAATAAGAGAAATTATTAGTAGTTATGATTTCAGCCACAGCTGCACACCTGAGACATTATTCTGGATTTTCTTGCAAAATGAACACACGAAAAAAAAAATTTCCCCTTTTAGTACCTTAGATTTATTTTTAGTTCTACTAAATTTCACAAAACAATGAGGTTTTCAATGCCAAACAGCTGCAAAATTACGAGGATGATTCATGATTTTACTGCATTCTTTAAAGAATTTGTTTTATTTCTCTGTACCAGCTGATTTCTGGAAACCTTTTTCTTAGTTCTTGACTGAAATTCCTGTATGACTCACATGCTGGATAAAAGTTAAACGTGTTTGTACCTCTGTGGAGCCAGAGGTGAGGACGCAGGCAGCAGCAGTGATGAAATCTCCAATCAGCATTGTGAAGCCCGGCAGGCCGAGGAAGAAGAATCGAGGAGAGCAGGAGCGGATGATGGTGTTCAAAATATCCTGATGATAAGCACAGACACACAAAAATGATCGTCATGTCTGCAGTGATCCCTGTTATTATATATCTCTGTGGACTTGATTTAGGAAGAGACTGAACAATAACAGAACCAAAACAAGCACTTCATCAGAATGTTTACAACTGTAGCTAGGGATTTTGCATTCGGTAAGAGCCTTGGGTGTTAGTGTAGGTGGAGTGAAGCAGTACCAAAAATATTTTGTAAATGGGCCACAGTGTGAGAGACATGGCTGGGAGAAAGCTTTTCACTTCAACAGGTAGGCTAAGCATTTTAAGCTCGCTGAGGAGAGTAAAGCACTCAACAGTGCATGTCACTAAAGGAGAAAAAATACAGAGGGAAAGAAATATGGAAGAGAGAAGGAGAGACAGCAGATGGATTGTTCACAGTGGATAAGAGGCAGAACAAAAGACTTCAACTTTCAAGAGTCACATGTATGTACACACACAAGCAAACCTGTAATTAAAGCCAGAGACAACGTATTGTTTGGTTGGTTGAGGTACAGGAGGCTCAGTGGCAGATGGGTGCTCTTTCAACACAGACATATGCTGTACTGCAGAGGGTTCTGTACAAACTGCTCAAGTATGCACAATGTAATACCACACTCCGAAAGGGCATAAAAAGATGCTTCAGATTTGCCACGGTAAACCTGCAGCAAAGACTTTCATTTTTTCACTGTCCATGGACAGTAGAAATACCCATTTAGGAAAAAATATATTGATATTAGAACGCAGCATCTACAGTACTGTGCAAAGTCTTCAGTCACCTCTCATTTCCTTATATTTTGCTAGAAAAATGGGAAATAGAATTATACAAACTGTTTTTACATTATATGCTTCATTTGCCTTTAGGTTTGCAAAGGTTTCAATAAATAATTTGACCTAACAAACTTGAAAGTCAATATTTGGCCTGATCACCTTTATTCTTCAAAACACTCTCTTAGACAAGCTTTCCTGTAATTTCTTGAAGTACTATTCAGGAATAGTTGTTCAAGCTTCTTGAAGGACATTCCAAAGCTCTTCTTTGGATGTTGGCTGCCTTTTGTTCTGTTCTGTTGAGTTACATTCATCACCATGTAAGACCTGTTGCCTTGTGACTTTTCTGTCCAGATCTTGTGTAATTTGACATACCTCAGCGTTTTCTCCTGTTTCCCTTCTTGATGATTGTCTTCTTGACGGCTATCCTTCCACTAACACCATTTGGATGGATGGATCAGCTGAAGGCCCAGATGCATCTCTCAGGTCTTTGCTGGATTTTTTATTTCTTAAAGACATGACTTTCAGGAACTGTTCATCTATTGCAGACAGATTTTTTTAGCCTTGCAACTTATTTTGTCGTCCATTTGTCCAGTTTCCTCAGATTTAAGGACACACTGCACATCATGCCAAGATATGGCTAATAGCTTTTGGGCATAACCTTGTTGTGCAAAAATACTATTTTATGCCTGTCGAAAGGTGTTATCTTTGGAATTTTTCATAGATTCTACTAAAGAAATGAGAATGAACAAGTGTTTTTGCAACAGGCCACTAGTAACAAAGTGCCTCAACATCTAATTTAAAATTGGTTCGTCCCTGGCTCATCCCTTGTGTAAGCGGCCTTTTTTTATGTATGAATGAGTCATAAGTCAATAATAATAATGTCAGGGATGAGTGATGGTCAAAGTGACAGGTTAAAGCTTGCCAATCAAGGTAATTTTTTGGCTAATTTTTACACTGATGCATTAAATTCATATTATGAATATCATGAGAGTCATAATAAATTGAATCCATCTCATCACAGTCTCATTTCGCTTCTTCACACATGACCGACCACCGAAACACAGGCTGCTTGGATGTTCAGTCTCGGACTTCTGCATACTTTGAAGTTAATGCGTGTGACTCTGGAGCAGCTACGCTGATCCACGGTTATCAACAAATGACAAAACAAAGGAGAGGGCATTATTGGCTGTTGGGACTCATTTTTGAAATAAGAAGTAACGTGACTGTGCAGTTTGCAGAGATGCTGTTTTTCTCATTTCCTTAATGTTTTTCCCACCAGGAGTTTTTAATTTTAAAACTCTGACATCTCAACTCAGTTCCAGTAATACATAATGTACACTACCAGTCAAAAGTTTGGACACACCTTCTCATTTAATGGTTTTTCTTTATTTTCATGACTATTTACATTGTTGAGTCTCACTGAAGCCATCAAAACTATGAATGAACACATATGGAATTATGTAGTGAAGAAAAAAGTGCGAAATAACTCAAAACATGTTTTATACTTTAGATTCTTCAGAATAGCCACCCTTTGCTTTGATTACTGCTTTGCACACGCTTGGGATTCTCTCGATGAGCTTCATGAGGTAGTCACCTGAAACGGTTTTCACTTCACAGGTGTGCCTTGTGCCTTATATAAAATAAAATTTAAATAACGTGCCCCTGTACTGCATCCTCGCTTTTGTTTTCCAACAATTTAAAACTATTTGAATCTATAGAAAAACCTACAAAGAAACACAAAAACATTGTGCTTATATGCTCAGTATGAATTCAGTCCTGTTTGGTCTTCAGGAAAGTGTGCAGTTTAAAGAAATTTGATTTTCAGAGTCCAGCTATGGTCAGTGCAGTGAGCAGTGGACTCAGATATGGTTCAGAAGTGCGAAAGTCTCAGCCAAGAGGACTGGTAATGAGGATTATTTACTTTAATCAGCTGCTTAAATTTGACATCTTCCTCCGTGCTCACTGGCATTATATTTTAAAAAAAATAAAGCAGGCTGTTGCATTTGTGGTAGTACTGTGTGTTTTTGTTCTAAGTTGTGGCACTAGAGAAAGTGGACCCTGTGGTCTGTGGTTGATGTGCAGGTATCACATTGGCCATTTCAGGGGGACCAGCAGCACCTGTTTGGGTCTGGGACTTTATTTAATAAATATTCAAATTGGCCAAAAGTTCCAAAAGTTGATAAAATGAATTTTATATTCTGTAGGCTATTTAACTTCATAAACCTAAAAAACCCATACCAGGATGGTTTGACCCAACCTAGTGTGGCACACGGCATCACCTGTCAATCACTGCTGCCTTAAGAACCAACATAATGGCGTCGTGGTTAAAGTGTAGCAGTAATGCTGCGGAACACATAGTGGCACAAGTACCAAAGAAGGTGAAACCAGTGCAGGCAAAATCCTGGCAATATTCAGAAGAACCTGTTTGAACTGTATTCACACTGACGAGTTGCAAACCACTCAAAGCATTGTGTTTTTTCTACCGGGAGAAATTAGCCAACACTGGCAAGGAGACAGAACGTGTTAAAAAGTAAGAGCAAAGAGCTCAGTTCAATGAAACAATGTCCTTTAGTGGTGACAGCTTGTAACTTTAAGACGCCAGTCTAATTTTTGATCCTTAATCAGAATCAGAATACTTCATTAATCCCAGGGGAGACTAAACTTTAAACAGCCAAAATCTCTCCACACACCCAATTCCTCCGACTGTTTTCATCTTTTGAGACTCAGGCTGTGTCTGTTGCTGTGTCACTGTCAGTAACACTCTTGCTCGGGTTTTCGAACGTCATTTTTTTTTTCTTTTATTTCACTCCCTCTGCCAACATAGCCGCAGAAGCCCAAACATTAGCACATGTTCTGCTGCCAATTGTTATGTCTGCTCTCAACCTAAACTTACATGGACGTAGCTCTTTTTTAGCCACATGATTGATTCGTGCTTAACCTAACAAACATGGCTGTAGCTCCTGTCCACCCACATGATAGGTGCAAGCAGCACTATTCTCATTATGATTGGTTTTTCGTGTTGTCTGTCAAAACATGAAAAGCATGAGTTCTACTGACATTATAGCGACCATGTCCTAAATTTCTATCAAGAAAAAGTTATATTGCGATAGATATGATCATTTTATCACCCAGCGGCAAGTTTAAGGTTGTGGTAAAGCTAAATCATTAAACGTTGTACGTCAACATTCTGGAAATGAGAAAAATTCCCTGTGTGTGCATTTCTCGCACACTCCAAGCAAGTGAGTTTTTTGGGTTTGGGCCACATATTATACAATATGGAGTGTAGATGACTGCTACCATAATGGGTGCATGGTACCCTTTTTGCCTGGCCGCAATGCCAATAGTCACTGCTGATACCGCAGGGGGACGATGGTAGGACGGGACTATGGAGTAAATCGCCCACCTTTAACATTCCTCTGAAAATGGTTAAGTAAAAGGACTGAACTGAACATGTGTGAAAAAGCAGCCACTGTCCAAAAAACAATTTTGAGATCTTCAATTTTTTTAAAGAAATGAGGGGTAGCTTGAGACTTTGCACAGTACCGTAAATAAGGCAGAAAGACTGCTGTCTCTTATCTGACACATGCATGTGCATATTTATGTACAAAGACAAGGTCCAGGCCTGAAACACCTGCCCTCTTGGCCATAAACTTGTGTAAATCGGACAGTTCAAACATCAGCCTGTTTCAAGCTGAACCAAAGGGCACCTTAACAAACACAATTTCTCCCTCTCAATCACACACACACACACAGTACCACTATCTATCTGTGACATTAATCACCCAAAGCTTTGGTAAACAGAGAATCCAGGTGAACAAAAGGAGAATAGAATAAACACAGAGAGACAAGTAGGAAGTCAGACCAACACCAGCACCGCATGTGGAAAATTGGTGGGAAGCGCTTCGGGATTGAGGGCCCATTTTACCCTCATTTTGTTGGTAATTGACCTCTGAAACATAATGTGTAGTGCAGTCAGAGGTAATTAGCAGGCAACAAACTGTTTCTTGATTGCCTGAAATGAGCATTTTAGAGGAAGCCACAAATGTAGAATGCAAAGTGCTTTCAATTGTATGTGTAAGTAGAGGGAACCTGATTTGAAGTGTGTGTATAGAAATCAGAATAGAGAAATGCGGAAAGGGAATAACCGCATGCGGCGCTGTGTTGGCAGTAGGAATGGCCCCTGCATCAACAAAAGGTGCATTAACGTAACTCTGAATAGAGCCACCTCAGGCCTTTTTATGTGGCCTCATTTTCAGGAAAGCCAACGCTTTCCACCTGCTAGCCCCTGGGGGTGACAGGGTTCATTCTGGCATTACATCACTCTGCACAATATCAGAAAATTTGTTAATTTAAATTTTCACTTTAGCACAGGGCATATTTCCTGTTGCAATTCATTTTCAAGAGTTAAGCAAGGGATAGGAACCCACCTGCATAAGCCAAGAGGGCTTTAATCAACAGCCATGTCGGTGGCCTGGGGGTCACCCTTCACAATTTAATCTGACAACATATAAATTATGCAACAGCTTTCTTTCTGGGAATGACAAGATGAACTCAGAGAGAAGCTAGTACTGCACAGGTGGTGAAATCTGTTTAGGTCTGCACATTGGATGTGATGTGTTAATGCTTTCAATCTTTCCTTTAACCTAAAGAATGCAACGTGAATGGGTGCATTCAAGCTTTGTGTACACTTATTACATTTTGCAAAATATGCTGTTGACTATTGCACTCCAGATTGTAGACCTATTAGATAGATTACTGCCATTGTGCTATGGTCATGTCTTTGTGAGACCAGTGACCAGAGAATGACAGACAATCAGGACAATAGCCCTGACCTTGGCACTCTGTCAGTTGGAAGAATCCCTCCAAGGGAATTGTCATTTTCCTCCAAGCTTAGTTGATTTTATTGGTGAGGATTTACACTGGGATTCCCCCTGCTGTCTATAAAACATGGCTGTTTAAGCAGCTTGTGTTACTTGATTGATGAGTAGACCAAAATAAACACTGAACTTATCAGCAAAACTATTCAAGATAAAATTATGCCGTTTAAGAAAAAATTAACCTAAACCCCCCACAAAATAAACGAAAAATATACAGTCAACTAACTAATAGTGCATGCGCAAATAAAAATATGAGCCCCGTCATGTGAGCCTGTGTATGAATATAGATGCTTAAAATATATGAGTGATTTGAGAGAAATCAAAATAGTAAACATTTTTTCCTTTTTTAGGTGCAATTTCGGGTGGGGGTGAAGATAGAGAGGAAGGAGGAGGAGGAGGAGAATAAGAGCCACTTTCTTATGTTAAGCAGGCGTGCGGCTGTCCTCTATTGTGTGGCGTGAGGACTCTTTTCTCTGGCCAATTTGAGCATGCTTCAGTGGCCAGCCTGGCTCTGGCCCCCCAACGCATTATACAGAGCCACAACAAAAGCTTGAGAATGCTGCCTGCTCTCTCAGTGTGCCCCCCTCATTGCTCTACTCTGCACTACGTTCCCCAGGCTCTCCTCCCACTCCTTCACACACTCGCGTACACACAGGCAGGCGGGCCAGTCTACTCTGGCCCCTGGCCGACGTGTCAGTCTAACGGAGCGCGACAGACGTCAGTCCTTAATTAATCACGTATACGCGGCAGGGGCTCAAAACATTATTTAACGACATGGAAAACATTCTAATAAGCTTGTCGCACTGCCAAAGAGCAATAGAAACCCAGCCAGGAGGGCATACACACACACACACATATATAAATATATATATATATATTTATACACACACACACACACACACACACACACACACACACACACACACACACACACTTTTCATCTCTGTCCTTTGTTTAGAGGAACTCTATTCATCTCCACTCAGCTTTGTA